>CAIGRT010134728.1:0-16204 GCA_903798405.1 Fraxinus platypoda
AATTAGTTAAAACTAATTAAATACAATAGTCCCCGGTAACGGTGTCAAAAACTTGATCCTTTGAAAACCAGCAAGTGAACGGGATCGTGAAAAAATAATAAAGTAATGAATAGAGCGTCGAACCCACGAGGACTACGTGTTTGATGGAGTTAAAATTAATTACAACTTTAATCGAATAGCAAATAGATTTTGTGATTTTTTTTCTACACTAACACGTAAATTATTAATTAAACTAATGAAAATATATAAATGTGTCTTTCAAATATGTGAGATGCATTGTTAAGATGCCGAATCCCCCTTATTAATCCATTTTTAGTGTAACAATCAAAGTGACGATTTGAAATCATTTATGTTGGTCAATGTTCCTAATTTAATTGAAAGTTTCTCTCGATAGCGATCAAATATATTCCCCTCATGTGACCCTTCTATCTCTCGATGAAGGATGCAAACATGATAAATGCATTAACAAGTACTAGAACACCTATTGAAACCATANTATATTCCCCTCATGTGACCCTTCTATCTCTCGATAAAGATGCAGACATGATAAATACATTAACAAGTACTAGAACACATATTGAAACCATATAAAGCATAGAAGTATATCCCTATCCTCTATCGAACCTTACAATATTTATTATATTGTGCTTAAATCCTATTGTCACTCTCGACAACAATAAAATCCACTAACAATTCAATTGGTGATCAAACAATTGAAAAGAACGATAAAACGATAATAAACATACACAAATCAAATAAAATTAAATTAAAGTCAAAATAATTAATTAAAAATTAAAAATATCATAACAAGGGTTCATCTCATCCTAACAATGTATAATATTAGCCTAACATATTGAAATTACAAGAAATCATATCTAAGTGAAAAGACATAACCTGAATTTTTGATAAATTGAGAAGATGAAGATGAATTTTGAAATCTTGAATCTCTTCAATGGTTTCTTGATGAATCTCCACTCGCGTCTTCTCTTCTTTGCCCAAAAATCAAGTTTAAATCTTCATTTGATTGAATTCTTGCAAATTCCCTTCTATTCTCTCACAAGCACAAAAATGATGAATTTTTCTCATTTGATGATAATAATTGATGAGTATTGGAGTATGGTATCCCATATGTATTATGCTGTTATGTATTTGTAGGAGTAAAAAATTGGTTGAAAATCACGTCCAAATTGACTTCAAAAAGAGTTCCAATCGAATAAGGAAAGTTGTCTTCGCGCGCGGATTTTTTGTCTCTACACAACAATTAGTATTTTGACTATAACTTTCTCTCCTAATATCCGATTGAAGCAATTCAAAGTTCGTTGCTTTCAATCTAGTTTCCCGATGTTGGAAAGATCTTTATCTTAAAAGGTTAAGCCTGCAATGACACGGTTTTTACCCAGAGTTTATTCGACTAAAAATCTGGAATATAACTTGTGCGATTGGAAATTGATTTTGATCACATTCCATTCCTTTTTGAGTTCTAAATCCATCCAATTGTCTTCTAGCAATCATCAAAGTATTTTCTTGTATTCAAATCAACGATTGAATAATTACAATTTGGTCTTCAAACTTTGGATTCTGCCTTTTTCACCAATTTTCGCTTCTTTCTTTCCATTCCTTGTTCAACAATTGAATTTTACGTATATAACATAAAATACAACAATTTATGATATATTTTGTCAGAAAAACTATCAAATATCGTTATTTTTTACCATAAATAAGTGTACAAAATACACTTATCAGTACGTTTTATGGATAATAAGATAATGTAATTATAAAATAAATAGTCATTGTAGCAGACGTATTACCTCATTGTCAATTAGGATTAGCCTCAAAATATCAAAATTTTCAGCATTGTTGGAATAAGATTCGACCAAAGCCTTTCGAACTACCATCACTTTAATGGATGATAAATCTCTTATAACCATTGATTCCATGATGCAGGAGAGCATAATATTTGACGATTGAAATGAAATAACAACCAATTTGTGAAAACAATTTAAATAATTGAGAGATTAATTCATTTACGTCTAACACTCATGAAAACATCAAATCCATTCATGTATATGGAATTTCTGAATTAATGAATATAGAAAAACAATACTTCATATACACCGTTCTTCAAAATTAATTTAAACAAAAGGGTGTGTATGTGAACACGGATAATCTTAAAAATAAATAAGTGTACATGATTTTGAATAATTTATTTACCCCTAGAGTAAGTGAATATCCCACAAAACATATAAAGTGTACATGAATTTGAAGAACTAATTTGCATCATTTTGATCTAAATACGAAAGAAATGCAAGTTCCTAAAAATAAATGTTAATTATTATACATGCATGTAAACAGTGAAATACATAATTGAATGTTAAATAATACATATTGAAGAATGAAAAGTAATGTAAGGTACTATTGAAATAATTGAATTGTAGTAGAGCTAGAATCGCACGTAAATAGTGAAATACATAATTGAATGTTTAATACATATTAAAAAAACAAAAAATAAGATATTGAAATAATTAAATTATAATAAGACTAGAATCGTTAAAAAAACGATTCTCACTTGATGTGATATTTAATATATTATAAATTATAGATTTAATCTCCAAAAAAAAAAAAAAGGGTTTTCCTATGATTGATATCAGTTTTTCCTTCTTATCTTCCTTTTTTATTTAAATAATATATGAGCTATTATTGTCCTTTTGCAAGTTTATATAATTTTATAATGATAAGAATGTTTTTTTCTAGAATAGGCCGATCTTATCTTCTTTTCTAGAAAAAGGCCAAATGGATGAAAGATGTTCTATGCTAAAAAAATTGATGATAGATTTGTAACATTTTGCAAAGGCTGGAGACGAATTTCTCTCTGCTGTACAGTCCACTTGTATTGCCTTTATATGATTGCTGCTGCCAATTGCCTCATCAAATAAACTCTCTCTCTCTCTCTCTCCTTCTTCATATTTTTTGGTGCGTACGCAATCCCCATTCTATATAACGACTTTGTAAATTTCACAATAAGTAATGAAATTATTGCTCAAAATCAATAAAATAGAATGTGGAATAAAATTGGGAAATTTGAGTACCATGCATACGCATGGTTTGAGCCTGCAGAAACAGAAGCAAAAATGATTCTACCAGGCGTACGCATGGATTATACTATGTGTACGTACACATTGGGTTAAAAACTAGCCATTAGCTGGTTTTTCAACTAGAAATCTGGTGTCTTTTAGGATGGAAATTTGTCTCTTTTCATCATATTTTGACACCATTTCGTGTAGTATTGGTTGCAATCTATAAATATATGATTAATGATCAATACAAAACGCATTAAAAACTACTTGAGGTCAAATTCCATTCCATAGGAAAGATCAAAACCTCCTTTCTTTCATATTCAAAATTCTGTTTTGTATTCTTGAGTTTTGAAAGAATTTCACTAGTGTTTAAGTGTTTATTCATTTTCAAGGTTCGATAAATCCTGCAAACCATTTGCCAAAAGTCCCTTTAAACATCAAACTCAATCCGAGAGGGAGCAAATATCGCTTGAGGACAATGATTACGTGTTTAAGCTTTCATCTTTTATTCCGATTTTCTTGTTATTTGTTTCTTATTCATCCCCTTTGTGTGGAAACATTATTCCAACAGGGATCCCTTGCAATTGCCTTATGAAATAAAAACGAAGATTTAATGGTTAAAATTGAACGTAGAATGCTTTATATCGTTGACTCATAATGAGTATGCAATAAGGTTTTGTTAAAAAAAAAAAATTCATCTTCTCAATGATTTGGCGATGAAAAATATTCACTACAAAAATTCTGAAAATATAAAAGATCCGGTCCACAAAAGGTGACAAAAGAAGAACTTTATCGTAAAACACGAAAGGAAAGACGAAGGAGGAATGCTAATCCATCAAAATTGATTCAATTTACATTTTGATTGATGTTCTTGGCGATATCAATCTTGTGCCATTATGAACATTGTAAATAAAAAGAACGGCTCATTTTAACTCTACTTACTTCAAAAACACAAAGGGAACGACAAAGGGGGGACGCTAATCCATCAAAATCGATTCAATTTACATTTTGATTGATGTTCTTGGCGATATCAGTCTTATACTACTATGAACATTGCAAATAAAAAGAACGTTTCATTTTAACTTATACTTACTCAAACAACACTAAGGGAAAGACAATAGAGGAATGCTAATACATCAAAATTGATTCGATTACATTTTGATTGGCGTTCTTGGTGATATCAACTTTGTGCCATTATGAACATTGTAAATAAAAAGAACGGCTCATTTTAACTTATACTTTACTCCAACCAAATCCTACATAGTTAAACGCTAAATCCAAGGGCTCGAAGAATTAGGTTGTTTAGAACAAGATACGAATAAAGTCAATCACGCCCCGATTTACACGTCCATTTGTGTCTAACAAGACATTAAGCCAACCAACTCCAATCTGGCCTCTAACGAGACCAAGCATAAAATGTCTCCATAGAAACTTTTAAGATTATTAAACTAAACACTGTCCTAATAAGATAACAAAAAATAAAACAAATTGGAATATTACATTCGGCTGGAATGAGTCCATCACTTCTTGAAATAGAGACAATAAATGGCCTTACACGTTTTACAAGCAAAGAAAATGACTAAAAGTTATAGGGTCCCACCTTGAGACAATGGAAAAAAATGGATGGAGAAAGATGAACCCTTCAACATTTGAAAGAAATTCCATTTTTAATTAATCCCTAATTGTCATTTTATATTTCGGACTTTGCTTTTTAATTTTGTTAAGCTTAGTCAAACATGCTCATAATTAATTGAAGGATGATATCGTTTGTGAGGGAATGAAGTTGGTGAATTTAGAATGCAAATGTTGCACCACAATCGTTTTTCTCCATTCTATTCGGTTATTTGTCGAAAAATAAAAACAACTAGATCCTCAGCAATTTCAACGGCGCATGTTAGTTTTAACCTATATTTCTCTCTTCTAACTTGTTATACTTATATCGCACTACTCCTCTTGACACGAGCTTCTTTAGATTATTCTTGAAAACTCCCATTTTATTATGCCTCAATTAGCTAGCCCCAAATAAGTAAACAAAGGCAAGGTTAATACCGACTTTAACTGAATGCTCGCTTAATAGATGTCACGCTCGCTTAATAGATGTCACCTCTACTCTATATTTTTGCAATCAAGAAACATTAAGGGGCTCTCTCTTAGTATTTCAGTTTTGTGTTTTTGAGTTTTGAATTCATTTTGGGTTTTGTGTTTTGAGTGTTCATTTTGAGATTATTGAAAATGTGTTCTTTTTGGCATTTTGAAAAATTGTTTTGAAAACACCAAAAACGCATTTTGAAAATTTTGGCTTGATTATAACTGAAAACATCAAAAACGACAAATTTATCGTTTAGTGTATCTCTCTTAGTATTTCAGTTTTGTGTTTTTGAGTTTTGAATTCATTTTGGGTTTTGTGTTTTGAGTGTTCATTTTGAGATTGTTGAAAATGTGTTCTTTAAGACATTTTGAAAAATTATTTTGAAAACACGCCAAACGAATTTTGAAAATTTTAGCTTGATTATAACTGAAAACGCCCACAATGACAAATTTGTCGTTTTGGATTTTCTTTGTAAATTTTTAACTTGTTTTTAAAAACACGTTTTTGAAAATAGGAAAGAGAACGCGTTTTCACTGTTTTGAAAAATCGAAAACAGAAAACGACTTGAAAATGGTAAAGAGAACAGACCCTAAACTTTTTCACTTTTGGAATTGGTTTTGTAAAAGCATAACACGGTCGATTAGTTCTCCAAGCAACTCTTTTGCATACCAAATCAATATGGAGGGACGAATCATGGAAAGCGACGTTATAGAGCTTTCACAATACAGAAAGCACTTCTTGTTTTCAGGGAAAGTAATATAAATAGATAGACAAACAACAAAAACAGTTGGAATCATCATACAAAGCAAAAACAACTAATAATAACAATCAGCCGACTTAAATATAGGAAAACATTGGATCCTTTTCACATTTATAAAACGAGTAACAGCCTGCAAAATAAGCCAATGGAATTGATAAACTTCTATATAAAAAGTAACATAAACTTAGATCCTTGTACTTGAAAGTAGTTGAAGAAATTCTATCTTCAAAAGTTAGTTGATCCCTCCCTTTTCAGGGGGCATAGAAAATGGGGAAGAAAAATGGGATTTTTCGCTATGCAGATACAGTCGACAAGTTTTTGATGTTCTTTGGGACTTTAGGCAGCATTGGAGATGGACTGCAAATACCTCTTATGATGTTTGTTCTCAGTGCTGTCATCAATGAGTATGGAGACCTTAACAGTTCAGTCTCTATGCAGACTGTAGACAAGGTAACAGAATGAAACTAATGCATAATTTCATTAATGCGAGGAATTTGTTGCGCACTAGACTGACATGATACTATATTTCTATCCAGTACACACTGAGGCTACTCTATGTTGCCATTGGAGTGGGACTATCTGCTTTCATCGGTATGTTGCAGTGTTTAGAACTCCATTGGACAATCTCTAGAGCATCAAATCTTACGAAAAGTCGACAGATTCTGTTTATATTAACATGTTTCTAAGATGCTTTTCTTATGTTTCCATACATGCATTTTTATATTAACATGTTTCTAAGATGCTTTTCTTATGTTTCCATACATGCATTTTTACAGAAGGATTATGTTGGGCAAGAACGGCAGAGAGACAGACTTCTAGGATGAGATTAGAGTACCTGAAATCTGTCCTTAAACAAGAAGTTGGTTTCTTTGACACGCAGGCTGCTGATTCTTCAAAAACTTATCAAGTTGTTACGACAATTTCTGCCGATTCCAATACGATCCAAATCACCATAGGGGAGAAGGTACTTACTCCAACAGAACCTAATTTCTCTTATCAAAATCAGTGCTTAGATGGGAAATGGATGATAAAGAATGCAAGACACAGAGAAAATTCAGTGTTGCTAGCCATATGAGTATAATCACATAACTGATCACTTATATTTCAGAAAATTAAAGGATCATCTTGCTCAGAAACTAAAATAAAATGCTCAGCATGAAGGATTAGATAGTACCAACAGTATTAAAGAAGAAAAATAATTCAATATCTTGCTTATGATATTGTATCTACTGTTTACCGAACATGCATTAAGAGTAGTGAAAACTATTCTATTTCCTACACTTTGTCATTTTAGTTGACTCAAAACTTGAAATATTATGATTTTTGTGTGTAGATACCTGACTGCCTAGCCTATATGTCATCCTTCATCTTCTGCCTTGTATTTGCATTCTCCCTATCATGGAGGCTTACTTTGGCTGCCATACCATTCACCATAATGTTCATTGTCCCTGGACTTGGATTTGGAACGATGATGATGAGTGTGGCGATGAAGACGATAGAGTCTTATGCAGTCGCAGGTGGAATTGCAGAACAAGCAATTTCCTCGATCCGGACTGTATATTCCTATGTTGCTGAGAATGAAACCCTCGAGAAGTTCAGCCATGCACTGCAAAAAACTATGGAATTAGGAATAAAGCAAGGTTTTGCAAGAGGCTTGATGATGGGAAGCATGGGAGTTATTTATATTAGCTGGGGATTTCAAGCTTGGGTTGGATCTCTTTTGGTCAGCAGAAAAGGAGAAAAGGGTGGAGACATTTTTGTAGCCGGATTCAACGTTCTCATGGGAGGATTGTGAGTTTCTTAATCTTTAGATTTTTAATAATCTGCTGGCTTGATTGTTCACATCAAACTCGGAAACTTACTGTTTTTTTCCTTTTTTGCAGAAATATTTTGACTGCCCTTCCAAATCTCACTGCAATTGCGGAATCTAAGGCTGCTGCTGCTCGCATTACAGAGATGATTGATCGCGAACCAGCCATAGATTCTGATGATAAGAAGGGAAAAGCTCTATCATATGTGAGAGGAGAAATTGAATTCAAAGGTGTCTATTTTACTTACCCGTCAAGACCAGATACACCCATATTGCAAGGCTTGGATCTTACAGTTCCAGCCGGGAAAACTGTTGGTCTTGTTGGGGGTAGTGGCTCTGGAAAGTCCACCATCATTTCACTGTTGCAAAGATTTTATGACCCTATAGAAGGAGAAATTTTCTTGGATGGATACAAAATAAAGAGGCTTCATCTCAAATGGCTTAGGTCCCAAATGGGATTGGTTAATCAAGAACCAATCCTCTTTGCAACATCTATAAAAGAAAATATATTATTTGGGAAGGAGGAAGCATCTACAGAGGATGTAGAGAAAGCAGCCAAGGCTGCAAATGCACATGATTTCATTATCAAGCTACCAGATGGATATGAAACTCAAGTAAGACTGTTTCTATCCCCAAATACAAGAAATCTGTTTTTGTTTTTGTTAGGAATTCTGAAATCAAATAACCCAACGCCTTGCTTAAGAATTCTTTTCCCTTGTCATTTGATTTGAAATGTTACATGCTGTTTTCCAATTTTAAGCACCTCGGATAATTTTGCATTGGATATGGTAATCTCCAGGTTGGTCAATTTGGAGTTCAGTTATCAGGAGGACAAAAACAGCGCATAGCGATAGCAAGGGCTTTGATAAGGGATCCGAAAATCTTGCTTCTTGATGAAGCCACGAGTGCACTGGATACAGAATCTGAAAGAATTGTACAGAAGGCTATAGACCAGGCATCTAAGGGAAGGACAACCATAGTTGTAGCTCACCGTCTCTCTACAATCAAGATGAGTAACTTGATTGTGGTTCTCCAGTCGGGAAGAGTTGTTGAATCAGGTTCACATGATGAGCTTATGCAACTGAAAGATGGAGAGTACTTCAAAATGGTTCAGTTGCAACAATCAGCAACTGAAAATGATACTAAAAGTAATTCCAATCATCAGATTGAAGGAAAAAATCACCACAAGATGATTATCCCTCCAAGTCCATTGAGTGCAAGGTCAAGTGCACAAAACACTCCAGCTTTGAACCCATTTAGCCCAGCATTTTCAAGGAGTACACCCTACTCCTACTCTGCTCCATACTCAATTCAATACGAGGGCACATACGACAGTGATGATGAAGATTTCAATGGACCAGCTAATCCTAGTCCATCACAGTGGCGTTTACTGAGCATGAACACACCTGAATGGGGAAGAGCTTTGCTCGGGTGCTTAGGAGCCATAGGCTCAGGAGCTGTTCAACCAGTTAATGCCTATTGCGTGGGAGCACTTATAGCAGTTTACTTCAGGACAGATAAATCCTCCATCACATCTCATGCAAGAGGGTATTCTCTCGTATTTGTAGGCCTTGGAGTTTTCAACTTCTTCACCAACCTTCTGCAGCACTACAATTTTGCTATCATGGGAGAAAAGTTAACTAAAAGAGTAAGGGAGATGCTGCTGGGAAAACTCATGACTTTTGAGATTGGATGGTTTGATGAAAGTGAAAACACAAGTGCAGCAATATGTGCACGAATATCAGCAGAAGCCAACATGGTTCGCTCACTTGTTGGAGATCGCTTGTCACTGTTGACTCAAGCATTTTTTGGAGCTATCTTTGCCTACACACTAGGACTCATTTTGACATGGCGGCTAGCCCTTGTGATGATGGCGGCTCAGCCCTTACTCATCGGAAGCTTTTATTCAAGGAGTATTCTTATGAAGAGTATGTCTGCAAAAGCTGAAATTGCACAAAAGGAAGGAAGCCAACTAGCAAGTGAAGCTGTCATCAACCATCGAACTATAACTGCATTTTCATCTCAGAAAAGGATAGTGGGGCTCTTTAGAGCCACACTGGAAAGCCCAAGGAAGGAGAGTATCAGACAATCCTGGTTTGCAGGTGTTGGCTTATTTAGCTCACAATTTCTTGCAGCAGCTTCTACAGCATTAGCTTACTGGTATGGAGGGAAGTTATTGACACAAGGGTTAATATCTCCGGAGCGACTTTTCCAAGCATTTCTAGCACTTCTATTCACGGCATATACCATTGCTGAAGCAGGAAGCATGACAAAAGATTTGTCGAGAGGAACTAATGCTGTTCGTTCAGTTTTTGCAATCCTCGACAGAAAGAGTGAGATTGATCCAGAGAACTCGTGGCAAATTGATGCAATGAAGAATGATATTAGGGGCCGTGTTGAGCTAAGGAATGTGTTCTTTTCTTATCCATCAAGACCTGACCAGATGATCTTAAAGGGCCTCAATCTTAAAATCAGATCAGGAACCACTGTTGCATTAGTTGGCCAGAGTGGTTCAGGGAAATCGACAATTATTGGACTCACTGAAAGATTTTACGATCCAATTAAGGGATCAGTGTTTATTGATGATAAGGACATAAAGGAGTATAATTTGAGAACCTTGAGGTCACACATTGCGTTGGTCAGTCAGGAGCCAACGCTATTTGCAGGAACCATAAATGAGAATATTGCCTATGGGAAACAGAATGCGACAGAATCTGAAATACATAAGGCTGCAATACTTGCTAATGCCCATGAATTTATAAGGTATGGTATCTATAACACTTTTTTCGAAAGAAAATATATTATGAAACTAGAAAAAACACGGGGGGAGAGAGAGAGAGAGAGAGAATCTAAACCAATACTTATTGTTAACTTTTAATTCATTTTCTTGATGACAGTGGGATGAAAGATGGATATGAGACCTACTGTGGAGAGAGAGGAGCTCAGCTATCTGGAGGCCAGAAACAAAGAATAGCTCTGGCTCGTGCAATATTGAAGGACCCTACAATCCTGCTGCTGGATGAAGCAACTAGTGCTCTTGATAGTGTGTCAGAAAGAATGGTTCAAGAAGCACTAGAGAAGATGATGGGTGGTCGAACTTGCATTGTTGTGGCTCATCGATTGTCTACAATACAGAAATCTAATTCCATTGCAGTGATCAAAGACGGAAAAGTTGTTGAACAAGGTTCGCACTCCGATCTACTCACAGTGGGAAATGGTGGTGCCTATTATTCGCTTGTTAAGCTGCAAGGTGGAAGCTCTCTTTAACGGTAAAACGAAGCAGTTGGATCTAAACTAGTCGTTTTCTCAGATACACATTGCATGTACTCTTATGCTACCTGAACTTTTGTAAGATAGAGGAAATCAAAATCGTATGAAGATTTCCTTAAGCTGGCTTACTATGTAAATTGTGCCTTCAAGCATGTAAGATGTCATCTATTCTACTGTAGACTAATTACTGGGTTTCAACAAGGACGAAAGCAGCAAACATGAGAGGATTCATATGTAATTATCTCAACCAAACACACAACTTTTAAGCCTTTTCATGTAAATATAAGATCCTCAAATCAAAGCTGATTCTAGAAAATGAACTAAACAAAGAATTACAGCAAAAAGATAATCAAGACAGTTAAAATAACCACCAAAAATTCCAGTCTCAGCCTATGGCTCAACTGATGTGGTGCGTTCGACTTGAGTTTGATACCTTTTTTATTCACTTTCTTACCGGAGTCGTTAACCGGTATATCCCCCTTCACAATCAGATTGTGTCTCTTGGTATAAAAGACCAAGATCTTGAACTTCACTCTAGTAGCCAATTCCACTCTAAAAGCCACCGTGGACCCATTTGAAACAGCCTCAAACGCCGCCTCCCACGGCACTCCATTAGCCTCCACCAACTCTTTCCGGCTAGTATGCTTATCGTGACCCTGGTAGAACCCTTGCACTGTGTAGTTGGCTATAGGAAAGCTATAATTTTGACCATAGAAGAAAGTTAAATTTATGGTATCATAGTTCACGCCTTTGTCTTTCATCCCATTATCTAGCTTGATGTCAAAGAAAATGGTGTGGTTGTTCCTGGTGGCGGTGGAGTTGTCGGTTTTGTTGAGTGAAGGAACCAAAAAGTTCTGTACGGAGCAAGTGGGTTTTGAGGTACGTAGACTTAGCCACAAGAACAGAGCTGTCAAACCTGAGGTGAATATGAAGCTGCAACAGCAGTTGACACACCCACCGCTGCCGCTCTCCGCCATGCCGGAAAATCTACTCGCGGTGGAGCGATATATAGCGAAGAAGGAATATGGCTTTGCAGAGTATCAATCAGTGGAACTGGAATATTAGTTCAAGACTTCAAGTCAACCACTGGATCGAGTTGCCTGAAAAGTCTTTTTTTTTTTTTTTAATAGCAAAGGAATCCCGAGAATTAACCGTGCCATTGGGCCAGGCTTTGGGCGCCGATGTGGCGCCCTGCAATTGGAGGGCGAGCCGCTTTGAGCCTGGCCAAGAAGCAATACACTTATTTTAATTGGTCCGTTTTCTTCATTGTAAATTTTCGTCGCTGGTAACTGCTGGAACAAAAAATTATTGCAATTTACTTCGAAAAGTATACAAAGAAAAATAAATAACAAATAACATTTGCAATGCCATTTTTTTTTTCATTTCAATTTTAACTCTAATGTAGGCTCGAACCCATGCTACTTACCGGTTGATTTCCTTATTTGAATTGAATTGACGGAGATATTTTAATTTCACTATACTAGAGTCATCTATGTAAGTACGTGCTACATAAATATGATTATAAATAATGTATAACGCACACGTTTTATACTAGTATTAATAAAAACAGATCAGATCGGTGGTAGAGTGATAGTGCTAGGATCATCATAAACAAGTACTGTAACTATAATTTTATCTACTCGTCAAGCACCCTAGACAACGAACCTACAAATAACACCACCAAATGTCTACATTTGAAATTAGCATGAAAGAAATTTTCAAGTAATTTTACCAAAACGTTTGGCAAACGGCTTCTTTGCATTGAAAGTTGCATAGGTCTAGAAACAAGGGTAAAATTACAAAAATAGTAGATTGAATCTCTAGAGGAAAAGTAAGCATGTTACTCGTCGTCCTTGTATGGATACTCCTCGGGAACTTGCTTCAGAAGTTTCACCTGCAACTCAAATGCATCATCCCCTCTAAGCATATCTCGCAGCCACGTGACTTCAGTTTTCATTGACACCTAAAGGAAGAAAGAAGAATTGAATGTCACCTCCAAGTAGGGTAACAACTGTGCTATCCCAGGCGTTATTCTAAACGTGGTAGAGTTGTTCGTCTCAATCAAATTAACGACAATAACAAACTATATCGATAAGAAAATGCTAGGCAGACAAAGGTTAACCTCAAACATCGTTGAGCAGATGGATTTACATTGTCTTCTATTGGCCGAAACAAGAGTGACATTTCTGTCATTCCCCCCTAGATACCTGATCCCCCCCCTTCTCTCCCAGCTCTCTCTCCCTAATAAAGTTTTTGTCATAATAAATAGTTTTAATAGGGGAGAAGGTTCAACAACCAACATATTCAATGGCAACTTTCACAATAACAAAACAAATTCTCAATCATATAATGAAATTTAAAAAAAAAATTATGAAGATGCATGTAGCAGATGCCTACTGGCTACTCCAAAAACAACATCATACATAGTAACGATAAGGTGTTCATAGAGGAGGGACAGCTCACCATCTCGAGAGCTCCTCTGATAACTCCACTTAAAACGTTGCAATAATATAGACCTTGACAGGTATCAGGAAGCTCAACAAAATCTACAAGAGGATTATCTTCCAAAATTATACTGCAGGTTGTTCCTTCAGCATCCCAATTGGAGACTGATGCAGTAACTCCCAGGAACATTTTGAATCCTACCTGTTCATATGACATCTTAATAATGTCCTTAATGAACCAAACATTCCAAAATAGATGCTCAAAAGGACAATTAATACAGAAGAACCATTTCAAAATAATTTCGAGCATGTTTGAGCCCCATTTTTTTTTTTTTTAAAAAAAAAAATGCATTTTGGAATATTGATTTGATGAAGAATGTGTGGTTAAAAAATAAGGAAGATTTTTGAGTTTGCGTGTAATATTGTGGGATAGGATGTCAGATGGAGAGAGACAGTGAATGCATAATCAACTTGAAACTAACAGTATGCTTGCAACAACTCAATATTTCTAAATGTAAGAACTTTTTCGCCCCATCCATTTCATTATTAAATTACTACTGGAAGGAATATTCAACATTTTTTCCAACCTAGTATACACATTGTCCAAAACAGGCATTCAATTACACAAAGTTACTAGACCCTGGCCATATGAAGTGAGTTCTAGTACTGTTTATGGGTAAAATAACCAAAATGATACTTGTCATGGTTCAACTTTTGAATTACAAAACTAAAAAAATGATCTACTAAGGAGATAAATGCTACATTGACATGGTCAATTGATGAGGATACATAAAACATTTTGGCATTCAATAAAAAATGTGCTTATAAACTCTAGGCGTGGAAATACATTTTTCGAGACTATCAACTCTCAGGGCATATTTGAGAACATATGCAGTTATTTGTTCAGACAAAGTTGCTATATTGTCCTGGACGGAAAGTTCTAATGTTATCCTCTATTTCCAGCAACATCAAGTGGCTTTATTAACATACAATAAGATGTTCATAGTTCCTGCGTGTATCTTTTATACAAAATCTATGTGAGCTGATTCAACATCCTGCAATTTGGAGCAATATTACAGACTCGTCTAGAATTCAATAAGCTGTTCTCAAGGGAACAGCTGTCCAATATAACAGACTCACAAAGCTTCCCAGGCATGACTCGGGAGAATTTAAACGTTTAAAACAGAAAATGCCTGAATGCAGAAGTCACCTTACAGTGTAATAGCAGATGATTAGGACACCAATTGATTTAGATCCTCTTTATCTCCTAAAATCTCTTTCTTTGGGAAAGATGTAAACTCCCCTTTTAGTAACCAAAAATAGAAGTACTTGACTGGGATAAGAACACTCCTATTGCATTCTTTATCATTCTATTTCAAGTCATTAATTGATTAGTAACAGATCGACCTCATATAAAACGCAATGTCTCTTATCATTTTTTTCCCCTCTAAAAGACATGATAAGATCATGCTGCAATTTATCTTTACTTTTATCTCCTTTTCCAGGTTACTGACACTGAGGCCCAAATTCTGTACCGTTCTAAAACTACAATCCAAAATTCAGAACAGCTGAAATTCCTAAACTTAAATCCAATATAAAAGTGAACGGTAACAAATCTGAACAAATAGTACGAGGACACCACCTTGGCAATGACTTCAGCTGTTTCCTTAAAATCAACACATCTCGACACATTAGATTTCGCAAGAAATTCATCCACTAGCCGGACCCCAATATTATAGCCCCTGCAATAAACACAAGTACTCGAAATTCAAGGCAGAAATACCACTTCAAGTAATCAAATAATCATGAAAAACAAGTTTAATTACTACAAAATTCTCAAATCATTTCTTTCAATAATAATTTAAAATCAATTAACAAATCAATCACATTTGATCGAGCTGTTTGTTGACCTCCTCCACCTCTTCCAGATCCGTGAGCAGCTGACGCACTATAGCACCATAAGTCAGAGTGAAGAGCTCCGCATTCTACGAATATTTTACAACACTAATTAACCAAGTTTACACCAAATTGCACGGTTCACCGATTAGGATCAAACAGTATGAATTAGGGTTGATTGTTTTGAAAAATTATACTTACCACGCGTTCAACGCTAGCGAAAATAGCATCGCCGGACCTTGGCGCAACGGGAGCCATGGAGAGAATTCAGATTTTTTTTGCTTTAGTAGCTGTGAAATTGAAGATCCGATTGATAACAGAGTATCGATGAAAGTGATGAACGGGAACGCCTTTTCAAAAAGCGCGTGGCACTGAACTGAAAGCGTGATGCAGTGCATAAATCGCTATTTATAGTTGGTGCATCATCCGTCAATTATTATTGATTTATTTATTATTCATCAAATCTCTTTTTATTTAAACATTTTTTAATTATTAATTATTTTAAGTTTGCTAAAAGATGATAAAAGTCGGTGAGTTCCAAAAGCGCATAAAAATGGTGGATTCATTGAAATGTATAATAAAAAAAATGAAATTTCATCAATTTTTTAACAAACAAAAGATTTACCATACAAGCGCTTGGTATACTCCATAAAATTTTGCATTCATGTGAAGTCAACTATTAATTGTAATCACATATTTTATGGGATCCACAATTTTTTAATTACACATTTCATTCGCTTATACTCCTTCCGTCCCAATTATATAGGTTTGTTTCGTTTTTCACACGGATTAAGAAAACTTCTTTAATGTCATTGAAAAATTAATTTTTGCCAAAATCTTTCCTAGTTTACCCCTATTTAA
>CAIGRT010134744.1:0-13956 GCA_903798405.1 Fraxinus platypoda
TCTATCCCTCTTTTGCTTTTGAATGTATCTATCTAAACATGAAAATTCAACCCCTCTTTTATTATTTTCCATCTAGACAAGGACGAGGACAAAAAGCTTGCTGTTGTGCAGAGTCCTAATGCCGTGAATCCTCTTGTCTGGGATTACGTTGTGAGTATCTTTAGTGTCTCAAGTTTCCATTTTAATCATACATTGTATTGAATTTGGTGTTATCATCTAGTTCTTTCATATATTTCGGTGTAATTGTTCTTATTACCTGACAATCTCATGGCATTGTATTGCTCATTTGTTGCAGCCGCTACTTACAGTAGACGTTTGGGAGGTAATCAATCAGAAATTTTCATAGTTTATTCCTTGAGACGATGACGTGTAACTGATTTTCATGTTTTATTTACATTGTCTTTTTTTTCCCCCATATACAGCATGCTTACTACCTCGACTATCAGGTCAGTAGTGATTTTCTTCATATTTGTGATGCTCGTAGCCCATCCTTTCTCGCACATTTCAATAACCTACCATGTCTTCATTTACAGAACCGGAGGCCGGATTATTTATCTATCTTCATGGAGAATCTTGTTTCTTGGGACGCAGTCACTTCGAGGCTTGAATCTGCCAAGGTTGGTTCCGCGTAGAGGGAAAGAGAAGAATAAGGCGAATAAAGAGGAGGCTGGAAGAATAGTGGAACGTCAAATTCTGAAGCAGTATAAATGTATTTTGAAAGCAACGATCGTGTGGTTGATTTATTTCTCTTCATAGGATCGTAGCTCTGAGTCGTGTTTTTCTAATTATGTTTTTAACAGCGTGAATGTATGTAATGTGTGGTCAATAAGAGAATAAAGAACTTGTTGTGATAAATTTCTATTACGTTTTTAATAGGTGAATGCATGGATTGTGCGTAAATCAAGCTCTTGAGTATAAACCAAAAGCTCAAATACTCGTTGAATGTTGTTCACCGTAACATGGTCGATGAATGATCGTCTTTATTCAAACTTTTGGGACAAAGCAAATTCTTGCAAGCTTTTGAAAACAATTTATCTTATAAGTGAAAATTGTGGTTGACCTTTTTTTTCCAAGCCTTGGGATTATATACATTTGTGAACTATATGCTATCTTCCAGGTAATGAATATTTTTTATTTAAATCTAAAGTCACAAATTTGTACTATACACTGTAGTTATAGTACTACATTGCATGTCATACCAACTACTTCACTATAGTTTAGAAAATGACACTTCTTTCTTATATAATAAAATATTTATTAAATTTTGAAATTTACTTCTTTCAATATATGAAATTAAGCGCATGCTTTGTTCCGTTAAAAATCAGATTTTGATAAAAGTTGTCGGTCTTATGAAATATGTGATTAAAATTAACGTCAAGTAATTCGGGCAAAAGAACATATATCAATGTCAAGTAAGTATCTTATAAATAATTGGATGTAGAAAACAATTCTCACTTTGGAAATTATTTGGGCTCAAAAATCATATTGTTATAAGAGGTCATAAAACACGTCCTAAGGTCACCACACGCCTGCAGTAAACAACGTTGTCACGTGTCTCTCTCTCTCTATCTCTCTCCCTCTCATCCGAAAACTTCAGACGGTTCTTATAAGAAAAGATGGTGACAAATGCAGTAACAGCCATTGCTAGTCCATTGAAATGCGCATTATTTCCCTGTCATGGTTGTAATATCATGATATAAATGGAGTTCCGCTAATTAGTGGAGTATTTTGTGATGAATTGTACACTGATATCTGATTTATGGTGCAGGATTTCAGGGGTCGACTCGACGCTTCCGGTGGAGAAGAAATGAGGTCTGCACTTTGTGTACTCGGCTGTCCGGGTGGTTATAGTGTTTCTTATAAAGAATTTTGAAAAGAAAATACTTATTGAGTTGATGAAGAAAATGATTTTCTGAGTGTAATGTAGCACTGGTGTTTGATAAAATGTCAATGTGAGACTGTATATGTTTCATGCTTTTTGTTATCTGATTGATTACATATACTGTTATCCTAATTCTTATTTAGTCGGACTCGGTTGATTTCTATCTAGGATGCCAAAGTTAATTTTGAACCCAAATTTGATGATTTTTTTGTAAATGATACAAGGTTTTATGAGTCTTTGTATTGCAGAGACAGTGTGCAAGGAAAGCTGGCCACGGTGTAATAACAGCCAAATTTGATCTAAAACCCCCACCGTACCCACTGGTAAGACCAGAAAAATACTCAAGACTGCTTCCTTTGTGATTTTTTTTCTCTCTCTCTTTTTTTTTAAACTTTTCTGGATATCTTGCATTCTTTAGATTTACTTCAGCTTATTAATGTTGAATTCTAGATATAAATAAATAATTAAGGCTCCATTCTAAGCTTAAGCTTTTATTTGGGGTCACCACCACCCATTTATGAAAGTTGTGCGAGTGTGAGGCTTTTGATCAAAATTGAATCTGGTTTAAGACTAAATTAAAATAAGTAAATGTATCCCGCTCCTAGAGCATAAGCTTTTTGATGCCGTGATTAAACACTTAAATCTGATTAGTGACGAAATATGCTTTTTGAACTTGGATTGAAAATTCAGGTTCTCGCGCACAAAAAGAAATACTGACTATAATAATATATACATTCTTGAGAGGGTCGTGAAATTACATGTTCTGGCATTCAGCTTAATTTTGATATATGCAAGCTTACACTTTTGCTTGCTCTGTTTAATCACACTTCTTCATGCTAATTCCTATAGAATCTTTATCATAACCTCTCTTAATGGATCTGTTTTGCAATTTGTGTAAAATCTAAGTAATAGCGACTAATTGAATTCTAGGGGTTTTGAACATATAGGGAAGATGAGTCCGAAAATATGGCCACAGAAATGCCAATTGGATTAAGCTATTTGTACATCTTGATTTGACACCTTGGTTGACAGATTGATGATGTGGAAGTGATATAATGGTTGGATAAAATGTGTGAGATGTGAAAGATGATGTCAGATTGTGCCTAGTGTAAATTTGTAAATCGGATTGTAAACCAGGTTGTACATGTAGCAAGATTGATGCCAATTTTGATGACATTCAGAATAATGACATAGTTAGAACAGCTGCTGTGGACCCCATCACTGAATTGTGTCTTCTTAATTCTTGTCTCCCATCACTGAAATTTTGTCTTCTTAATTCTGGTTGTTTGCTGCCCTAATATTTGTCTACTTACCAGGGACATATGTTAATTGATCTAGGAATTATGTGCTACACATGCCTGAACAATTTACTTGTGCTTTCTATTCATCTAGCTTAATTCATATACTAACATTGGCCTAGACTAGTTTCCATACCATTGGTCAATTGCAATTGATAATAATCTTTCATCTTATATGAAATTAATGTTAGTTTCTTTCAAGTCATTCTATGTATATGATCTCCCAAGCTAATAAGCTGATCTTCTTAGCTTTTCTGCTGATTATCTCTAATTAAACTTGTTAGTTCCTACTTGCTCATCGATCCGTAAACGTTGGTATTGACTTGAAACCACGTGGGGACTTGCCAAAGCATTTACGTCAGTTTCAGTACAAAATTAAAATTGTGCATATCAATTATCTGCATGCATTCATATATCTTTACAATGTTGGTTTTTATAGTACTTATTGGTATCTTTTGCTATTTACACCCATGGGTATGATTTAGGATGCTCTGGAGCCTCATATGAGCCGTGAAACATTTGAATACCATTGGGGAAAGCATCACAGGGCTTATGTAGACAACCTCAACAAGCAAATAGCTGGAACAGAACTAGATGGAATGACATTAGAAGACTTAGTAGTTGTTACGTATAACAAAGGAGATCTCCTTCCACCCTTCAACAATGCCGGTCAGGTGTGCCTTATAAAACTTAACCTTGTATGTTTTTGTATAAGCATTTATGTCGAATGCACAAGTCTGCACCTTATGTTTTCAATGTTTTGAGTTGACCATCACCAGTTAATGTGGGTCAGAAATTTTCTTCAAGAAGAGTTACTTCTTGCACTTGAATTGAACCCAAACCCACCATTTCATTTTCCTTTCTCTTGGTAAAACAAACTCTGACAGGTGCTTAAAATGAATTGGAAATAACTTTATTCATATAATTAACATAATCTGATACTTCTTACATGTTGTAACATTTTATCTGATATAAGTTCTTATCTATTACTTGATTCGCAGAATTCACAATTCCCGTTTTATTCATAAAAAAATGTGCTATTGGTTTACATGCGGCATTCATCATTTTGCACATTGACAGGTCTGGAATCATGATTTTTTCTGGGAGTCAATGAAACCAGGTGGTGGAGGAAAACCATCAGGAGAACTTCTAGATTTAATCAACAGAGACTTTGGTTCTTTCGAGGAATTTATTAAAGAGTTCAAGACTGCTGCGACAACACAATTTGGTTCTGGTTGGGCGTGGCTCGTGTGTAAGCCTTTGCCCTCAATTCTCTCTCTTTTTCTTTTGAGTTTATTTATCTAATCATGATTATGGCTTTTTATTGAAATAAATTTATATAAATTAACAGCTTTTTTTTCCCGTTCTTCTAGACAAAGCAAATAGACTGGATGTAGGAAATGCAGTAAATCCACGTCCATCAGATGAGGACAAGAAGCTTGTAGTGGTGAAGAGTCCTAATGCCGTGAATCCTCTAGTCTGGGATTACTTTGTGCGTATCTTAGTGTCTTCCAATTTCCATCTTAATCGTATAGCTTCAAAATTTCCTAAGTCGTACCTTTTATCAACTTTGGTGTTATTGTCTGGTTCTTTCTTCTTTTTTTTGGTGTAATTGTCACTTATTACCTGAGATTCTCATGGCTTTTTTCCTCATTTGTTGCAGCCACTACTTACTGTAGACGTTTGGGAGGTAATAATATCAAATTTTATTTTATTTATTCCTTGAAACTATGACTTGCAACTGGTTTTCATGTTTTATTGACGTTGTCATTTTTTCCTTGTACAGCACGCTTACTACATCGACTATCAGGTGAGTAGTGATTTTCTTCATGTTAGCAACACTCATAGCCGATGCTTTCTCACTCTTTTCAACAACCTAATAGCGAAGTGACCATGTCATCATCTACAGAACCGGCGACCAGATTATTTATCTATCTTCATGGAGAAGCTTGTTTCTTGGGAAGCAGTGAGTTCCAGGCTCGAATCTGCTAAGGCCACGGAGAGGGAAAGAGAAGAAGAGAGAAAGAAAGAGGAGGAAGAAGAAGAGTATGGAACAGCAAATTCTGAAGCACCAGAAATGTATTTGGAAAGTGATGATTCTGAGGCTGATTGATTTCTCTTCAATTCAAAGTTAATAGGGTTTTGATCCAATTTTGATAAGATATTAGAGGCTTGTATTAGCAAGCATATTTAAATAACTGAACAAGGTTTCTTTTACTCTATCATACAACGGGAAAATTTCAGCGGCCTCCAAATATGCAAGGTGAATCGATTGGTTCTTAGCTTATTTTAACAAAATTTCAGGTCCTAGAGATTAAAATCAGATTTTTAGCAAATTTTGATAAAAGTTGATGAAATATGTGGTTGAAAAATTGTAAGTCTTATAAAATATGTAGTTAAAATTAATTGTTTATTTTGACTTTGATAAAAAATTGAATTTTAATTTCCAACAAACAGGAGTTTCTTGGTCGTCAATAACTTATTTCTAGATAGCATTCTTGTTGAATGAGTCCATGAACAAATGTGACCGAATGGGTTAAGGAATGAACCAAACCAAAACCAAGTATTTTTTGTGTGGACAAGTTTCAACTTGGATATAATAGAGAGAAGGGGTGGCAAAGTCACAAAAATGTTAAGACATATTGGTTTACACCTCGATGAGTTGGCAAATTTGGGTGCATTGATTTTAACTACTTTTGTTCAATGCATGTCGCATGACCATTTTTTTGACACATAAGGGAATGTAATCAAAGGTGTAGAGAACATGTGTACAAGTAGATTAAACTGTAATGCGTAAGGAGATAATTTCATTCATGGTCACCGAACTTTTCACTTAGTGCCATAATATACACCAAACTTTATTTTGTACCACTATGACAATTGAACTTCAACTTAGTGTCACCATGGAGGCCAAACTGTAATTTGTTTCACCATGGCCGTCGAATTTTTCACCTAGTTACACCATGGCCATCGAAAAATAATTTGTTACACCATGGCCATTAGCACGAAGGTCCCTAACTTAGAATATTTTGATGATGGGATCCTAAATCTTTAAGTTCAAGCACTCAGAGTCCCACACTTTCTTCAAACCATAATTTTATGTTTTTTTTTCTCTATTTTGCCAATTTAATTTAATTTATTTTTTTATTTTACTTTTATAAAGAAAAAAAAATATTGTAACACTTACCAACTTTAAAATACACACACACACATATTACTAGCGCGCGCGCACACACATATTACTAGCATTTTAAAAAAAAAAAATCATATGTATTTTTTTACTTTTTATTTTGAGAAATAATTTTTAAATAATAAATTAAACACATTTTAATTAAAACAGACCTCAGAATAGAAAATTGAAAAAGTACTCAAATTTTAAAAATGAAACACAAAACCACCTGGGCTAAATTTCTCTACTTGGTCGAAAGTGGAGGAAGGAGTGGCAGCGCCGCTGGGCACCACCGAAATGCATACAAACCCTTTTCATGGCTATCTTTCCGTTTTCACAACGCAAAGTTTTACAACTCTTAAAAACCCTCTCCCCAAATTCATTTGCCTATTCTCAACCTCACTCTTACCTTCAAATCTCGCACACTTATTCTCCGAACAATCCACCGCCACCACTTCCGCCGCTGCCGTCGAAGAACCCAACAATGTTGAAAATGATATTCACCGTCAAAATGACAAACCAGACAAAAGCAATAAAGCCCGAACAATGGCATGGCTTATCAATACAAAGCCATGGTCAGCACAACTCGAATCCTCCCTTTCCACTCACACTCCCCTCTCCGAGACCAGCGTCCTTCAAACCCTACGCCTCATCAAGGCCCCTGCCAACGCCCTCCACTTCTTCAACTGGACCCAAAACACGGGTTTCACCCACAGCGAGCACTCCTACTTCCTCATGCTCGAAATTTTTGGTCGGGCCCGAAACTTCAATTCCGCTCGTAAATTCCTCCTCTCTATTCCAGCGAAGTCCAACAATGCTATACCACTAACTGACAAGTTTTTCTATAGCTTGATTAGGAGCTATGGTAATGCCAGGCTTTTCAGGGAATCGATTAAGGTATTTAAAACCATGAAATCAATGGGTATTTCGCCTTCTACGACTACATTTAATTATTTGTTTTTAATTTTGCTCGAAAGGGGTTGGACGGGAAAGGTTTTTGAGTTGTATGATGAAATGCTCAAGACTTATGGTGCAAAGCCCAATTTATACACGTTTAATATTTTGATAAGAGGATTTTTTATGAACTCGAGGATGGATGATGCATTTAGATTCTTTAAAGAAATGGAGTTGTTTAATTGCAAACCGAATTTGATAAGCTATAACACGATTGTTGAAGGGTTGTGTATAGCAGGGAAAGTGAAAATAGCGCACGATGTGGTAAAGGATATGCATCTAAAGGGCGAGAATTTGAAGCCGAATGTTATTACTTATACTACTTTGGTTAGAGGGTATTGTTGGAACCAAGAGATTGACACAATGTTACTTGTATTGAGGGAGATGGTTGATTGTGGGATTAAGCCAAATGACATCACTTATAATATAATTATACATGGGCTGTGTGAGGCCCAAATGTTCGATAAGATAAAATATTTTTTAGATCGTGGAGAACGTGGAGGATTTGTGCCCGATACATGCACTTTTAACATGGTGATGAATGCTCATTGCAAAGTGGGTGACGTGAGTAAGGCATTTAAAGTTTTTGAGAAAATGAAGGAGCTGAAGGTCCAACAAGATTCGTCCTCGTACAGTGTGCTGATCCGGGGTTTGTGCCAGAAGCTGGATTTTGGGATGGCAGAAGAGTTGCTTGATGAGTTATTGGTGAAGGAGATTTTGTTGTGTGATGATGGGAGCACTCCCATTGTTGCAGCGTATAATCCCATTCTTGAATATCTTTGTAGAAATGGGAAAACGAAGAAAGCTGAACTAGTTCTCAGGCAGCTAATGAGAAGAGGAAAACCGAATCCTATGGCTTATAAAACTTTGATCTTGGGGCATTGCAAGGAAGGAACCTGTGTAGCTGGGCACAAGCTCTTGGTCTTGATGCTGAGAAGAGATTTTTTGCCTGATCTTGAGACTTATGAGTCCCTAATTGAAGCTCTTTTGCAAAAGGGTGAGCCAAACCTTGCCCATGATACTTTGGANAGCAGGGTTCTGCCCTTGAATCTGCTAGCTTGGTGATACTAATGTTAAAGAAACAGATAAAACAAAATATCAGTCTCACAACAGATACCGTTAAGCTACTCTTCACAAGTGGCTTGCTGGATAGGGCATTTGAGGTCGTTAGAAGATTTTATGAGAATGGTTATGTTTTAAACATGGAAGAATTAATTGCATCCCTTTGTCACAGTAAAAAGTTGATGGAGGCACATAAATTGGTTGTTTTTAGTCTAAAGTATGATGATAATATTGATGTGGCTGTATACAATACAGTTTTAACGAATCTGTGTAAAGCCCATAGGGCGTTTGAAGCATTTGACCTTTACTGTAAAACGTTAGAGAAAGGAATTCGACAACCTTTGGGCTGCATAGAAGATTTGAGAAGTACTCTTGAAGCTCAAGGAAAGTTGAAGGAAGCTGAATTTGTTACTAAGAGGATGCCAAGTTCATTGCAGTTGGATGGATCTGGTTCAAACTTGATGTTTAAGCAGAGATCTTAGTGCTTGTAATACCTTTGTTTCTATCTCTTCTTTATGTATATTTTTCAATCAGGACTATATGTTAAATACTAGTGTTACCTAATGTGTAGCATTCCTTTTTGTTCAGATTTTCTGTATGACAAATCTACCTCTCTTTGAATGCATTCATAAACGTTTCAACTGTTCTGAGCTGGCAGTTCGATAAGAAACATTGCAATCAGCATTTTCCAAAGCATCAAAGGCATGCCTCAAGCATTCATCCAAAGCGCAAAGTTTATGCTTTATCTTTGCCAAGGCTTTCGCATTGACTTGCTGAGACTCGGGACTCAAGGCATAAGATAGCCGATCCATTACTCAGGAACTTTATAATTCTACATTTGAAGCATCTACGGCAACTACATCAAAAGGAATAGTTCATTGTAGTTCGTAAGAATGAGAGATTCATGGCAAGAAAAAGAATAAGTACCTGTCTGGTGTAGATTTTGGAAATGAGAAAGTGATTTTTTGTCCGTTACCTTCTGACACATGTGACACAGATTCTGCAGCTTTCTTTGAAGTGTAGATTTTGGAAATGAGAAATTAATTTTTTGTCCGTTACCTTCTGACACATGTGACACAGATTCTGCAGCTTCCTTTGAAATAGTTACCGTTGGACCATGTAACGGTCAAAAAATGACTTTTAATCCAATTTTTAAGCAATCCCAGACAAGCTCTAAAACTATTGGAGTATCAGATCACTATAAGTTTTTTCACAGGGCAGGACATTAGATCATTGATAATTTTACATGATTCTAATAGATTTTTGTTGTCTTTCTCAAATAACTTAGATTTTTTATTGGTCCAAAGCACTGGAACTCAGAAATTTGACACAATGTCAAGTGTTACTTGAGACCATTTTAAGCGGTATGTAACAAGCCTGCTATATTTTGTCAAACTGTAGTAGATTCAAAGTCAATAACTTGAATTCTATTTGTAAGACATCAATATAAATATATGAGGATAAATGTAAATTAACTATGAAAAGTGTCATTAAATTGTTGATTAAGTACAATCCAACCACGATGAAAATAATCAAATGAAAAATAAATAAATACTAACAGAAGTACAAAGTTTGATTTCAAATCATTCAGAACAAAGAAGCATAATAGTCAAGACTAAACAAAAAATGAAAAAGAAAGCTAGTAAAATTTTAAATTAAATTCTACAGCCGGGGCAAGGTGATGACACCAATGATGCACCGTTATTTGGGAAAGGGTAAAAGGGAAACGAAGACACTACAAAAAAAGTCCCCAGGGATCATTGTTCATTCCCATGAAGGTCTAGTCTCTCTTGCAATATCATCTTTGATCCACTTTTGAATCGGTTTGACAACAAAGAGGTACTGTCACGAGAAAAAAGGAGAATCACAACTTCTGCACAATTAATTTTCCCATCAAGCATAAGAGTATTAACTTTGAAATGTTACCTCGAATAATAAGATGAGAGGGATAAATAACTTCCCCCTATCATTAGCATTTGGCCCTTCGATCAACTTCTTGTCAACAACGATACTCTTTCTCCCATTTAAGGCGATGTCTGTAATTGTATGAACCAAATTAGGAATCCAAGGAAGCCCAGTTGTGAGGATCTGCAATTCGGACAGATAATCTCAGAGTACAACATAAATTTTGAGGGTCGAATATAACTAGGTGTGAAAAGGATAATAAATATTATATTAGAAACAAACTAACCTTCTCGTCATTTTCATTCTTGTTGCATCTCCCACTGTTCTCAACCAAAGCAACGGGAATAGGAAAATCCTAACAAAGGCAAAAATAATATACATTATTGGAGATTCACAAAAAAACCAAGGACAATCTCTAGATGAACTTCAATTGAGATAAAGTGCAAAAATTGATTTTAGAATCTGAGAAATGGTACAGCGGTCTGAATGAGATTGACGAAAGCCACCCAACTGTTTTTAATTTAAGATACCCATGACTTGATAATTTCCTCAGTTGTTGCTATCCAATTTTAACAAATCATGATCTCACCCTCCCAAAATCCCCATGGGTTCATCCCAAAGGAAAAAAAAAATAGTAAAAGAGATGAAAGGAATTATTGTGTGTGTGTGTTGGGGGCTCCCTTTGTGCACTTCACAGAATTAAGACCCCCTCAGGTTAGCAAGCTTCTCAAACAAAAAAAAGGGCATTAAACAACTACAGCATTGATTATCCAACACACATTTAATCTAACGGCCTCTAGATAAAAGACCCCAGCATGCATGGAATTAACATGTATTTATATGTTGAATTTGGGTACACAAATCTTTGTCCGCAAGAAATTTGAATTTGGATGAGAGATATTTCCTGACGCTTCACATTTTATTGGAGCTCCCTTTCTGTCCTCCCAACCAAAATCATGCATCAATAACATGTGTACTACATGCATCATTCCAGGTATCGTAAAACTCCCTGGATCCTTGAGCTTAGGAACTTGACCAAAGAACTATGTCAAAGCCACGCTTAAGATATTATCATATTTTTCTATAATCACTCAACTCAGATGAATCAGAAATATTTTCATCATATACACAAATATGAGAAAAACTGATGTTAATAATTTTGTAAGTTTAGAGCTGGAAAATCTACAATCCATCCGGTAGAATAAGAAACTTGCCCATAAAATAAATGGAGAGTTTCCTTGAGAGACTTGAGAATGCACGACTGGGGCTTTATCTGGCACAGAGGTTTTTATGAATTCACTATGTATTCCCAGACTAATTGAGACTTTTCAGTTTAAGATATCAGGTCTCATTAAAATATTCATGCATTCACTAGAGATGCTTGATTGCTTGTTGAAAGTTTCTTTTGAGAATTCCTACCCCTAACCTCAATAGCAGCAGCAAAGCTACAAGATTGCATAACTCAATCTACAAAAAGAGTTGCATATTTTGTTATGTTGATTATTTTGAAATAGAGGTTTTAAGTATTCGCTAATTTCTTTTCCTAGATTAATCTGGTCTTAATGTTGAGGATCTCAAAACTACAGTACTGCTTCAAAGCTACAAGATTAGTCTACAAAAAGAGTTGCATATCCTCTTCCTCGTTATTTCTGCTGTATCAAGAACTAAGTTGTAAACGTGTTGAAGAACAACTGTTCTTTTTGGTGCACCAGTTTTCGTAAGACGAATTCCACTCAACTGCCTAGGATCATGGTTGATTTTGAATCATAAACATGTCATTCTTCTCACATGAACTCAGCTATAAATGTTCCTCTCCCCTTATCTTATACTGCTGACCATCAAAAATAGACTTTAACTTCACGGGGTGGAATAAGGAAAAGGTAATAAGTAAAAGCATACCTGAATATCCTTTTTACTTATCCGAGCTCCCTGACGGATACATTTCAAAAGAGACTCGGATCTTTTGGAAAAGAATTCCTCATAATTCAATCCATCCGGAGGAGATAGCTGAGCATGTGTAAGGACAATCAAACCTTTACGCCAGATTTCTTTGCCAAAACTCTCGGTTATAGCTTTCACAACTTGCTTGTCCAGATTATCCACTCTATATGCATCCAAGCGGTCCACATAAAGCAAAACGTCTATTGTCTTGTTCAAAAGGAACCTTCCCAGGAAGCTGAAAGGATATTCATTTCCACAAACAAGAAAAAAAAATTTAAAAATAAAATAAAATCATCTAATCAAATATGAAAACTGAAATCGTATAACCAATGATGTGAGTCCGATTCAAACCCTTTTATGGTCTCGAGATTCTGGTCACTGACATATCCTCCTTCAATGAGCCCCGGGGTATCAATAATGTTTAGCGTAAATCCTGATCGAGTGCGTGACACCATCACGGGTCTTGGAGTTTCTGACTGAGATATCATGGAATAATTATTACGCTATCATAATCAAATAAAAGACCCAGAGTATTTATTCTCTAGATGACAGAGAACAATTTATACCTGGAAAGCACTAACAGCAACTACTCGATCCCCTATAATTGAGTTAAGAGTGGAAGATTTTCCCACCCCACCTTTCCCCATTACAAGGATAGTCAATGTATTCACATCCTATGGAAAAAAATTACAAACAGCATTACAGCATCTGAGCTCAAGTTATATCCACCATAGTATACATAGTGAAAAACGATAAGATAACCCACATTTTGGCCAAGGAAACAAACATTAAGACATTTTGTTATCATTTTTAACACACGAAATTCTATTTGATATTCTAAGATATTATATCGTGTTTCCTGGTAACCAAAACTAATACATAACGAGTTGAAAATAAGCTGGATTAGAGAGGGAAAAATTGAACCTGGTTCTTTAGTTTCCCCAACAAGTTAACCAATTTCTCCTGGGTGGCTGCAGGAAATTGCTGAAATGAAGTCCATTCTCTGACTAATTGCGTTGCCATTTAATGCTGCCTAACAAAGAAAAGAAAACTTCTTTTCTAAATTCACCAAATAATATGCATCCATAAAGCCCAAAAACAAAGTAAAATAGAAAAATTATTCTAAATTCACCAAATAATTTGCATCCATAAAAACCCCTAAAGCAAGATAAATTTTTCATATATGATTAAATAAAACGTGAATTTTTTTTTTTCTAAAGACGAAAAACGTAAATCCCCAAAACCAGAATGCATTGAAAGAACAGGAGGAAAGGTGGAGTAATAGAAAGACTTACGAATTGGGGGTTACTTTCAGAATGAAGAGATTGAGAGACCCTTTGGAGAAAAAGAAAGAGGGTTTGAAAAACCCTTTTGAGAATTGAGATGACCTTATCGTCTTCGAATTCTGGCGAGTTTTAGTTCGCCGTCTCTCTCTCGAATTCTCTTGTTTCGGCTTCTCTTGTGAGCTGGTGACCGATGACAACAATCAGGTGATTTACTTTGGAAATTGACGAAACTAGCACCGAGTTGGACAGCTTAATAATTTAACGATTTTAAGTGCTAGCACCTTCTTTCTTTATTTCACTATTTTAGCATCGAATTAAACTGCTCTGTAAGACTGTAACTTATCCTTTTCCTATCGAATTAGACAAAATAACACAGTTTGTTACACATGATGTAATGTGTTGTATTATGCACGAGTTACATATGTAACACAGATTTTTTTTATTTTTATGTTTTTTTTT
>CAIGRT010134745.1:4102-15380 GCA_903798405.1 Fraxinus platypoda
TTTTTTTTTTTTTTTTTCTAAAATGCATTTTGAAATGCATTTTGAAATAGTAAATTGATATAGAATGTGTAATTAAAAAATAAAGAAATATTCTGAATTTACGTGTAATATTATTTTATTGAATAACACGTGGTTAAAAAAAGAGAAAAAATATATATATTGAAAAAAAATGAAAATCAAATATGGTCCCAATAGCGTTACTCTTCAAAAATTTCCTCGAATTGGATTTACCACATTTTACTTGAGAATTGTGTAAATATTCAAATGATCATTAGAATCACAACCCAACTGCTCACTCGTAACCCCCAGGCTTTGACCTAATTAATTCTAACCACGTGTCACAATCGCAACGGCTCTATAATTTCTTGGTCCTCCATGACCGTCGAGTCTCTTCAGCACCATAAAATCGCAGTTTTTGTGGGCCGCCCTTTTGACACAGAACCCGATACATAAAGTGGGTCCAAAAACATTGCTCCAAACTCCAAGAGAAAATACACATGGCCTCAGTTCACAGCGATCCCCACCACGCCACACCGACGCGCAACCACCCCCAAAATTTTGAACAAGAAGAGCACGATCTCCCTCCCGACACCCTCCTCGGTGGCCCTCTTGATTTCAAAATCACTGCCGGCGGGACTTCTTCCTGTACAGAAGAAACAGACCCTTCGCCGCCTCAGCCTTCTGACATCATGCCCTTGTTGAAGCAAGAACACATATGGAATGTTATGGACGGGTCCATCCCATTTGGTGCTGCGGCTCCTTCTCCGTTACAGTCGGTTGCGGTTTTGGCGGAGTCGCCGAAGAGGTCCTCCAAGGATCGTCACACAAAGGTGGAGGGACGCGGTCGGAGAATTCGCATACCGGAGGCTTGCGCGGCCCGAATCTTCCAATTGACAAGGGAGCTCGGCCATAAGTCCGACGGGGAGACCATTAGCTGGCTCCTCGAGCGGGCGGAGCCTGCCATAATCGAAGCCACTGGCACTGGGACCGTACCCGCCATCGCCGTCTCTGTAAACGGTGCTCTGAAAATCCCGACCACCACGGACTCCGATGAAGAACCCGCCGCAGATAGCACAAAAAAGCGAAGAAAAAGGTCCACTAACAGTGAATCATATGCCGCTAAGGATTCTTCAGTAATTGCCCCTCTGGCACCCATTGCACCCAGAGGCCTTGTCCCAGTTTTTCCGGGGACAGTCTTCATGATCCCATCTACAGGTGGCGCCGCCACAATTACCACCGCTGTGACGTCTAACCACCCACATTTTTTTACCATACCCGTCACAACCGCCGCACCTGTTTACAGTGTATCAGGTGGGCTCATGTCAAATTTCTTTTCTACTATGCAACCAGCAATGAACGTGAGCTTTGATACTACAACTAGTTGCGCCACCACCAGCGGGGGAATGTCTGCGGAGAAGATGGCGACAAGTACAACTTCAATAGCGAATGGTACAACAAGTGCTACACAGTTGCTTCAGTTTATGGTTGGTTCAGGGACAGGAAATCGTGACAAAACACCATGTTAGACTTTTAGGTCACATTATTTTTGTTACATTTGATCAATTTGAATTATAGAAGCTTTCGCAATGGTTGTCGTCTAATGAAAATATTGGCCAATGTCACATAATCAAGGTATCGGAATTTTTCTATTTGATTATTAACGTTATTGTTCAATATGTTGTTCGAGTCTATGTTTCAATTCGATGACAAGTCATGTTTCTGATGATGAATGCAGAGGCGAAATTATTTGCGCATTTCAACAATTTCACGTAATTATTATACGTTTATTTTTCTGTAATTAAATGAAAAGTGCAAGTGGAGAGTGGGCCCCGAACACAATTGTGGTCCACCACCGGTTGCGGTCCCCGCCGTGGCTGTAGCCCTTTTTCTGTGGGAGTTGGTGGCTTACAGTTCATAACGTTACTCATTTGATCGTGACACTCGGGCACTAAATCCAAATGTTACGTGCTAGGGTGGGTGCATGATATTAATCAGTTGGTACGATAAACGTTCTTATTTGTTCGGATTGGACTAGATTGCGCAAATCAGATAACTCATATCGACTAGTAACATGTCGATCCAAGCTAAAAGGACAAATTTAGATGTACATTCACAGTTTCAAAACTGTAGGCGGTTGAAAAATTGTATAAAAAACAGTTATGTTTGAAACAAGGAATATCATGGATGGTTTAATGCCTAGAAACATTGCATTTCGATATTTAGCAGAGATTGAGATGAACAGTAACGACATATTTAGCCCTTGTTTGGCCCCCATTAAATTTTTTAAAATTTTTCTATTTCTTAATTTTAACCACACATTCTCCAAACAAAATAATATTACACACGAATCTTAACCACACATTCTCCCATCAATCACTATTCCAAAATTTATAAATTCTCCGAAATGGAGGGGAAACATTGACTTAAGTTCGAGTTACCAACATTAAAAAGGATTAAGGTTAAACATTGTGTTATCAAATATATTGTAAATGAAAACAAACTATAATTCCAAAGGAGAATACACTTCATACCGATATCGTTACTCAAATTTTGTGCTGGAAAAGCATTTTCGAATGAAAAAGTACTCGTAAGAAAGCTTTCCTTTCTAAGCATTGAACGAGAATTCTACGAGCAGATTTTAGTTTAATTTCGCTCAATCATAGAGACAAATAATTTGCCAATGTTCTTCATCTAATACTGCGACACAATAAGAAGCAAAGACGACATCATGTGAACAACAGCAAAACTGCATTCACAGATTGCTCAAATAAGCTTCATCCAGATATATCATCAAAACCCGATGCATAAGAGAACCTGTAAGAAACAAAATATTTCTTCTGTAACTTTAGAAACAAATGAAATGCAATGAATTAGTCACAACATATAGATGGACAAGAGTTTGTGCAAGTGCTTTGTGAGCTCTTATTTTCTTTTCATTCCCCATTTTAACTGGCATGGAAGCGCTGTGTTGGACGTGACGCAGACGCATCTTGGCATGTCCCCTTCTCTTTTAAATCCAACATGCCAACAACACAACACAACCACAACACAACATCAACACATCCAACAAGGAGAGCCTCATTTTGTAGTATTCGAAACCAAAAAAATAAAGGTGAAAAACAAATTTTCAGGCAAAATAAAATTAGGATTAACTGTGAATCCTCCAGAATCAAGGGAGACGGAGAGAAAGAGAGAGAGAAACGGCCAAAGAGGAAGACAAGGGAAGAATCTGGAGATATCTGAAGAATGGAAAAAATCTGTTTTTACGAGGGCTATTTTCAATAATTTTTGTTGTGCGAAACTTGGTCATTCTACCAGTTTTTGTTCCCTCCACAACTCATAAAAATTCACTCCCCCATTTTGTTGTACATTTCACTTAAAATACAAACAAGTGAAGAAAAGTTCCATTGTCAGTTTGGCACTGGTAAAATTATCTTACAACAAATAACCACCCAAAGTTTCCAATATTATTCAAAATATCAAATCCAAAATAATTTTCTCTCGAAATCAGAACTAGAAAAACTCACTTGGGTATTCATACTGATGAAAAACAAAAAAAGTTAATTTTTTTACTTAATCAGCATGGTTGTGTTCTACTTTTCGAAAATAACGTGTTACATGTCCAAATCATGTTTGTGTTTGTGCTTCATAGGTTATGACCAAATGAAGAGGAACCTTTGCACAGGCAATGCCACCAAGATATCCAAACATTAACAGAAATTGACCTCATACATCTCTTTTGATGGCATGTAATATTTCTTCTTACTTGCGAGAAATTTTGTTCTTTTAACTTTTCTTATTTTACGTTTCTCACTTTCTTTACCACTAAGTTTCTATTTTTCTTCGTGACATAGGTTAAATAAGCAGGAACCAGACGGCTAAGGATTGATAAGAGAGGAATGGACTATTTATGGTAGTAACATCAGCACTCACAACAGGAATGAACAATATCCCACACACCAAAACATAAGCATAAATACAAGTATGTAGCAACATTTATTTTCAACTAGCTAAATGCCTAGTTTGGCATAATTAGAAATAATGAATACTGATCCGCCAACTTCTGTGTTCGTATTGCTAGTTACAGAATTACTTCTTCTTCTATTATTTTTTTGGACCCTACAAAAGTGTAAGTCTTTTTCTAGTTAGATATATATTGAGCAATGATGGATACAAATGCTTCATACTGAATCAATATATTCTCATTAATGCATAATATTTAGGATATAGAAAAAACTTACAGAACCTGAATGATTAATCGAAGCCTGACCACCGTCATGCAAATACTACGTCAGATCGTAAGACATACTTAACACCTTTACTGACATTTCGTGCTTCATGCAGCATACATTTATCACCATGAATGTGAAGTAGAGCCATACCTTCAGTAGGAGGTACCTAAAGAATTTAGAAAATTCAAATAAGTAATAAACGGATGATACATCGATTATCAATAATATGCAAAATGGTATCACAAGAAAGTATAGTTTCGGATCCTTTTAAGTGGTAAATCGCAAGCTGGTCTGAGAGAGGGGCAAAATACAGATAAAACAAGAAATACTAAATGGACAGAGCATTGCAATTGAACGGAGCCCAATTTAACTTACTGAGCTAGGACTGAGAGGCCACAAGAGCTCACATTTTCATTTAACAGTCTGTTTACCATAAACCCTGATTTCAAAAACCCTCATACTTCACTTGTTGAATAGATTGATTTTTGGCCTGAAGTTAAAAAGTGAAAGAGAAGTACATGTCTCAATATGTCATGTGACAAGGTTAATGACAAATTAGTTCAATTAGCTATGTAACATATATAAGAATGAGTTTCAAGTTCTTTTTTTTTTATTTTTTTTGGAAGTGAAGGGAGAGAGAAGCATGTAGCATCAAGGGTAAGGATAGACCTCTGCCACCAGAGCATTTCTTGGGCCGTAGAAAACAGTCTCTCCTCCAACCAGAGCCTCAGATAAAGAATCCCAGGAGACATCATCACTCTTAGGGTTGGATATAGTTCCACCAGGAGTACCATTAAGGTAGACTAACAATGTATAGTGTGTACGCCTCCCTTCTCCAAGATCAACGCTTTCATCAATGTGCCGTCCAAATCGCTGACCAGCAGTGTACCTAGAACATTAAATTTTTTAAAATTAATTAAGGGATATCAATACCTGTTGCTACAGATAAAATACCAAGCACCACCCTTCATCTTCACTAATTTTAACCATGTACTTCCTCACAATATACATGTAAACCCTATAATGCCACAGACCTATAACATCTTATATTTGGGTTCAAACCAACTGCAACTTTGCCTCGAAACTTAATATCAGAAAATAAGTTTTTGAGCCCAGAGTTCCATATTGCATCTGCAAGAACAGGATCTTGTACAGCTATTCGATCATTGTCTCTATAAGCTTCTCCTTTTGTTGGACCAAGACTCCCTTGATGAAGAAAGCCAATTGCTTCTGCAACTTTAATGACTGCCTTCGACTCAACAGGTGTAAAGAAGTTCTGAATCTGAGCACATACAACAAAATTCATGGAAAAAGGAAAAAGAATTTCAATCAAACAATTTAAAAGAGCTAAATTCAAGGGAAGGTAAAAAGTAAATGAAGTTTTTAAAATGTTACAAACCACTGCATCCACTTTTTATTTCTCAATTTCAGTACTTATAGACCACGGTAACAACAACCAACAACAAATTAAGCATTATTCCTAATAATTTGAGGGCCAACTGAGAATTTTCTTAGAAAACTGTTGGTGGAAGGAAGTGTTATCCGAATCATTGGACAATGATATACATATATAGGGCACACAAAGTTAGTACATTCTTTGGCACAATTTTAGTGGTAGACAACCACACAAGGAAAGCTAAATGGGAGCCAACTAATATGTAATTAATCTCATGATCTTTGGCCCAACTAACATCTATATGGTGGAAAATCACTCCATGACTAAAGGGGTAGAATTAGGGATGGCAAAAAAACTCGACAAACCCGATACCCACGTGGCCCCGCCCCGAACGGGGCGGGGATAACCCGCCTAATTGGGTAATTTCATTAGTTCTAATAGAAAATAGCAACTAAAATTATTTGTCTAAATCTAATGAATATGGGCAATAAAAATAAATATCAAAAAAAAAAAAATTAAAATGGGTAGTAAACGGGGCAAGGATCCCGCCCCGCCCGCCCCGTTGCCATCCCTAGGTAGAATGCCATCCATTATGTCCACAATTAAAGGTATAGTGCATTGGACTATCCCTTAATTCATGTATGCTATAACACCCTCCCTCAAGCAGGAGAGGGAACTCTCATTGACTCCTAGCTTGTGTCGAAGCCGTTGAAAAGTATCTCCAGATAGAGACAGCTGGTGCAACAACCAACATACACCTATCAGTTCAGCATAAGATCATATGGAAAAACATTCAAGAACTTCGGAAAATGTAAGCTCTAAGAGGGTGATCAAAGAGTATAGAACCCAATCTAACGCTTGACATGTTGTCTCTATAGCCTTGCTGGAACAATATATAGTATAAACAAGTGAAACTACAGGAATTGCAAGAACATCAATATTCCTTGCCACAACTAGCAAAGATATCATCGCCAGAGCTCATCTACAATTTCTGTTGTTAGAAAATTTTCTGAACTTGTGAGAATTTGGAACTGATACTGACCTGTTTTAGAAAAGATGATTTGGAAGGAAATAGGGGGAGCCACAACAGAATTTAGTTGAAAGTTGACAGTCTCAGTCAACTCGATGCATGCTTTTTTTTTTTTAGGCAACTCGACAACACATTCCTCCTGAATTATTAATTGGACATCATCAATATCCAGTCCACGTGCAGCCACATTTGTGGCAACAAGGGTTGAATTTGCACGATCTAAATCCAGAAAGCATGACCTCTTATGTAATCCCTTGATATCACCGAGCAAAGCACGTGCTCCAGGCAACCATGAAGTAAGAAGCCCATAATATAAGGCCACTTTTGATGTGGTTGATCTGGAGTTGTGTTGCCTTTTGTCGTCGACAATCTCTTCTCATGGTTTCTCATCACTTGCAATATGATGATACACGCCAAGCATGAGATGACTTGGGAACTCCACCAGAGGAAGTTTGAGGCACTAAGTTTAAACTTTCAAGAATTGATAACAGAAGTTGTTTCTAATTCGAAATGAAAATCTGAACGTCCTCTTTCATGGTTACAAGTGACCATGAAACGAGTTGACAGTTATTTTTACTCCATGATTCATACAGCAAATTGGGAGCTTTGTTTCCCTTTTTCATTTGTTATCTTTTAGAGCCATGATGATAAATGCCCAAGCTTCGGAATAACAGAGTGATTCGTTACAAGAATTTTTATGAACCAATGTTGGGAAGTATATTGGTGATTGAAGGTTCTTCCTTCACTGGATAAGATAGTGTAATTCTGCCAGGGGATTTGATGTTGTTGACAGCATAAAGTCTGCCATTGAGAATGCGTGCCCTAGAGTGGTATCGTGTGCTGATATATTGGCCATCGCCGCTCATAACTCTGTTGTCATTCTAGAAGGGCCTAATTCGAATGTAAAACATGGAAGATAGATGCAAGGACAGGAAGACAGGCTGCTGCAAACCATAATATCCCCCCTTCAGCTTTTAATCAAAATCCCCTTATTTGAAGATTGTTCTCATGGACTTTCCACCTGGACCTGGTTGCTTTATCTGGTTCTCATGCAATTAGACAAACAAGATACTCAAGCTTTGCATATACAATGAAACCAACTTGGACACTTCACTAACATGAACATGGCAAGGAAAACTATCCAAGGGCTAGTGGGTTTCAGGGGACAACAATTTGACACCTTTCGATCTCCAAACTCCAACACATTTTGACATCAATTATTTCAACTTTCAAGAACCTTGTGAAACTAAAGGGTACTCCTCCATTCAGATCAACAACTTTTTAGTAGCGGACCAACCAATTCAACTGTAAGGGAAAATTGTGTCATACTGTAAAAGAAACCAAATTGATGGGACAAATATTTAAAAGAAAACCAACAAAGGGAAACTTGGCCAGACAAGCGGCACGAGGCCACCCCGCTGGAAATTGAGGCTTGCAAGTTTTACTCAAAAATTCAGATTAAACACGCTTTGATACCATGAGAATTTTCTTAGAAAAGTGTTGGTGGAAGGAGATGTCATTCTATTAATTGAACAATGATACATGTATATAGCACAAAGTCATACATTCTTTGGCACAACTTTAGTAGTAGACAAAACCACAAGGAAAGCTAAACGGGAGTCAACATATATGTAATTAATCCCATGATCTTTGGCCCAACTAACATCTATATTCTATTGTAGAACATACCTCTATGATTTAAGGGGAAGAATGCCATCCATTATGTCCATGATTTAAGGGATAGTGCATTAAACTACCCCTTAAATCGTGTATTCTATAACACTGACTGTATGGATCCTTCTTCGCCCTTCTGCTCTATTAGGTGTTAGTTACTAAATATATTTAATAAGAGATCTAATAGATCTTTAGCAACTACCATAGGCTAACTTAGTTTTGGTATAGCCCTCCGGACTTCCTCAAGAGAAATCACGTCACTCTTATGAAAGTAGCCTGTTAACATCAACCAAAACCATGATCCAACCACTTAAGAACAGACCTTAACATTTTCACCTCTAACTAAAAACATTACAAACATGATACTGGGATACAACAGAAGGAAATTCTCCTAACCACACTGAAATACCTGCCAAAGATCGCCCTAGCTGCAGTCATTTTAAATTGGAAATGGCTTGCAAATTAATCATCTCTAGCTCTATCAAAATTGCATAAACAAGCTCAGTCTCTCTTATTTTTACAACCATGAAGAATCAATTCCCATTGTATCCACAAATATTCAGGTTAAACTATAAATTCAATGCAATAAAAAAAAAAAATTGATTCTTAGCATTGAAACACATAAGACGAAAAAATTTATGGGTACAGCTTAAATTCCTAAATTAAATAAAATTTAGTTCAAATCCGAAGTCGAACCAACCCATTAACAGAATATTAATTTGGTCAATCAACAACAATCTATATCCCAAAAACTAAATTGTAATTAGTGAAAAAATATAAAACAGAATGAAGAATTCAAGGAAAGGCACCATACAGTAAAAAGATCGTTGTCTTTCAGGCGAGTGATTTGAAGATTAGACTTGGGTTTGATGGAAGGCCACTCCGTTTTGGATTTCTTGTTTGCATTCCTCGCTTTTTTTCTCTCTCCCATTGTTCTCTTCAGACCTTGGCAACAAAATTTTTCAGCGTCATTATTTATCAACTCATAAGGAGAAAAGTGGAAATTGGCTCATATAGCCTCTACCTGTTCTAAAAAGTTCATTCAGAATCGCCTAAGCTCGAAAATTGGACAAAACTCCTCACTTCGCGTCTAGACGTTTTCTTTCCAATTCCTAAATGGCTGAATTTTATCCTCTCCCTCTTTCATCTTCCCTACTCACATTTTATTAATTTTCATTCTTAATTTTTTTTTTTTTTTTAGAAAGGCCTTTTATTCAACTTTAACTTATCAGAGTGTGTTTGGTAGATATTATTTTGGAAGAATGTATTTTGGAATAGTAGATTGATGGAGAATGTGTGGTTGAAAAAGAAGGAAAAGTTATTGATGTGATGGAAAATATTATTTTATTGAAGAATGTGTGGTTAAAAATGAGTAGAAGAATAAGAATGAAAATTTTAATGTGTACCAAACAGAGGCTAATTTTTTATTTAAAAAAAAAATTATTTGACTTTAATTTCAATTTTTTAAAAGATTTTATATGCACAAAAGTTAAAAATGACTTTATCTAAATAGTTAAATAAGATTTAAGGTATGATACTGTAGATTGTGGATTCTACAGTTGAGAAAATCGAGTCGGTCAGGCCATCAATAATCCTGCGAAAAAGTAGAACGAGGAAGAAAGACCACAAAAGATCTCAAGAGGACACCGGTGTGGTGCTGGCCAAAGATCCTCTGATGGTCAAGTCAGAAAAGCTTTTCAAGGATTATACGAATACTAGACCAAAAGAAACAATAAGTAACTTAGAGTAGAATAGTTTTTTCTTATCTACCTGAACGTAAGACTGACCACAAAATTTATAACAGTGAGATAACTGTCTAAGCGAGATTGACGAGGACTCTGCGAGATTTTCTGGTTGGTTGGAACTGAATCTGATAAAATCTATTCGGTTGAGATATCCAATCTGTTTTCAGATAACTTTTACTTGACCTGGTCAAATCATAGCGTGATTTATCTTGAAGATAAATTATCAGGGATTTCGAATTGACACATGGGTCTTGGACCGTGTATTTGGCCCGATCAACATAACGAACTGGGCTAAAAGATGTGGCATTTATCAAGTGGACCATCTGTGAACTTTATTTTTTGACTTGGGCGGTTTGGGCTAGTAGAACAATTTTCGCAATTACAATTTGTCCCTCAATCTTTATAAAAGTTCTATTCGAATGAAAAAGTAATTTGGGCTTAAGACTGATCATACCATTTGATGAGGGCACGCTTAGCTCATGGGACGGACCATCTGATCATATAGTTTGGAGTGGTAATAGAATTCGTTATGGTGGTGGAAGAAAATCAGCAGAACAAAAAATGTCATGGGATATTATCGCACGCTTTCCTAGCCATACAATTTTATTGCGTAATCGGAAGCCATGCGACACTTGGAAGAATGAGGCATTGCTTGTCGAGCTGTACGATTTTTTATGTTGATTTTTGGTTTTTAAGCCATTTGGCTTTTGGTACCATATGGCTTGAAAGCTGTTCGAAATGACATATGGATCGGAAACCACGTGATGTGTTTTCGAAAAAATTTCGCACGACTAATCGAGCCATGCGATTTTTTAGTACCGATCGTTTGAAAGCCGTTTGATTTTCAAAATCATACATCTCGAAAATAGTTTTATTTCTGATTATGTAATTTTATTTATTTATTATATAATCATAATATAGATAAATTACATAAAATATACCATATAAATATATACAATGTTTTTACCACCACACGGATCGAAAACCGTGTGGTTTCAATTGCCACACAGCAAGCGTTGCCGTGTGGCAATAGAGTATTTTTGTGGTATGATGGCATGCATGCACTAATCTTTCCACTCGGTAGTGATACTGTTAAGTGGAAAGTTAATAATAATAATAATAATAATAATATATGTCTAGATCGTACTGCATATCTTGCGTAGAGCATAGTTAGCCGATAAATATGCCTACTCAAAAAGGG
>CAIGRT010134751.1:0-14513 GCA_903798405.1 Fraxinus platypoda
TTTCATCTATTATATGTCATGAAATGAATTCCTTTTTAATTTTTATTTAGGCCTTGTATGGGAGAGATTAAAATCGGATTAAAATTGAAAATATAGCCGTTATTGTTGACTTTTATTAGACGAGTGAGACCCAATAACGGTCATATTTTCAATTTTAATTGGATTTTAATCCCTCCCGAACGGGGCCTAAGTCTTGTTTGGTGGAGATTCAAATCAGATTTTTATTAAATTTTAATAAAAGTTGATGAAATGTGTGGGTAAAATATTATGGATCCCATAAAATATGTGATTAAAATTAATTGTTAACTTTGATTTAAACTAAAATTACTACCAAATAAGGGGTAAGAGCTATGCTAGTTGCAAAAACCACTCACGTGGGGGGTCCACTCTTTTTTTTTTTTAATTTTTTAAACATGCGGACCCCGCACACATGTGAGAGGTTGTCAACCGAGGTTGTACAAATAGAATTTTCCTAAGGGGTAAATGTGTCAACATAACACTCACATAATATTAGACTAAAATTATTCAAAAACAAATTAAATTATTTATTTCAAAACAATTGAAACTATAACTTCCACTTTAAGGCTACGATATGCATGACATATCTCATTGCTTTAACCTATTTTCGACATTACTTGAATGCCACATGATCCTTTAACGTTGAAATAGACATTTTCCATTAGATGAAGATATGTGTGTTGCGTGTGATTTTGAAGTTTACATTGACGATTTTGGTACTCAAATTTACAAATTTAAATAACATGATGACCTAGTATCTCGACTTAGAAGATTGAAATTTAAAATCTCGCCTTGTAAAACTCCTAATTTTCGCTATTTATTTATTTTCCATTTTTAACTTTATAATTAAAAAATATTTTTCTTTGAAGTTTCAACCCTTGAAAAATGACCATTGAGAATCTTTTGAATATTTTTGTTCCACTTCACGACACAAGCTCGCGCTTCTGAAAATATTTTGTGATAAACAAAAATATCTAAAATAAATATTTTCTGAAAATATTTTGTGATGAACTTATTTGTATGAGAAAATAAAAATCACCCATCGCTAAAGAAAATGTTTTTTTTTTAATTTTTGAGGAAAATATGGTCACATGACCAAAAGTTTGTTAATCAAACATTCCAAAAGTAGGTATCCACTAGTTGTGTGTCTCCCGCTAAAAAGGACTAGAAAGACGATAATGACACCATCACCATCCATATAAACCCTATTTTTCATCTGCCAAACTTTCCACTGATGCACAAAAAAAGTATCTTTGTCCTGATTTCTTCGACTAAATCACCGGAGATTTGACATCATATTTCATCTTTTGTTCTTGTTGATTTTTATCAACCGAAAGATGTAATTTTTTCCGTTGCTATATATCTTGCACCACCCTAACCATATAATTGTGGTGTCGTTGGTGCTCAAAAACCCATTTTCATCCTATTTCTTTGACTACAATAATTGTTCACCACTGTAGTTTTGACCTTATGTTGCGTCTTTTGCTCCTTTTAATTTCTATACACCATAAGAGGTACTTTTTTTCATAATTATTATTGTGGATACTGTGCCTCCGTAATATTAGACACCTTGTCTGGTACTGATTAAAGTTTTAATTAAGTCAAAGTTAATAATTAATGTCAGCCACATATTTTATGGGTCTTACAACTTTTATCAAAATTTACTAAAAATTTAATGTTAATCCCCACCAAAAATTTTATGGTATGACACTGCATTCAAAATTTATATTCTTTGCCATGCATGATGGTGAATAAAATTCACGATTACTCTCAAACTGCCTATATTATTTGTAAGGCCTTGGTTATTTGACATGGGAATTTATGATTTCGAATGTGAGAGGCAATTAAATTTTGAGCATGTTCGAGGATTCGATTAAGGATTCATAAGAAAATTGTCCAGATAAATTTTACTGTCCATTTTTTCGATAGCTGGAGAAACGATGAGCACATTCGACGATACTGTTCTCAAACTATAGGATAGTGATGCATGGCTTCACTAGAAGAATTCACCATTCATTACGTGTTTGTTTTCAGCTATATTGGTCAGTTTTGTAAGTATTATGCCTAGGTCCAAACGATTTTGGATATAAAATTTTTTATTATATAATTGATGCATTTTATTTATGACAGATCTATTATTTAATTAAATAAATATTCTAATAAATTAAAATAGAGTCCTAGATTCAAGTTTTGGGAACTTGTTAATTATATAAATAGTTGTGATTATGAGATACAAATTATATATAATTGAATCTTAAATTATTCGCGATTGTAAGTAATAACAAAATACGGATATCATTATTATGGATAAACCATCACTTGTGTCATTTTCATTTGTGAAGTGAGTAGTTGATCTCACAAGCTAAAATATAGTAACATTTAAATAGACACGTGAATATTTTGTTGTAGAACAAAACATTGGGGACCTACTAGGAGATTCACATGGATAACTATTCGAGTGTCAGTGGTTAATCTCTAACGTTCGGTAGTGGAATTGGTCCTTCGACTTGAGATCATCATAGTGCCTTATTTGAGAACGGTCATACTTTGATGATTTTGGATGTTGATTTGTCAAGGATCACTAATACGGTATCATTGGAGTATGTCAAAAATGATATGAAGATTGCAAATGATTAATGGAGAATTCGTCACTTTTAGTTAGTAAAAGATTATGATCTACATTACATTCAATTAAGTTCATAATGAAGTTCTTAGCCAAGGTATACTCATAGTTGAAAAGAGTTTTTGACTTATATTGATTAATAGTTGGATGAAAGATATGATCGATAATCGAAATTGACACACTTTATATCTCGTAATTGATCGAATCATATTGACGAAAGAATTATAGTATTAAGATAAACGAATAAGTTTGATTTTGTCATACCACATGACATTTCCCATCACATGTTGTAAGTACTAAAACCTAGTTAATTAACCAATTTGTCTCAATTATTCGTTTCAGTCAGAATACGACTGTCAGCCAGAACTTCCTATAGATAGTTTTACGCACAGTTCTGACTACGAACACCAGATATAACGTGGTAAACCCCTAAGGGAAATATATGCAAGCCCCCATGCCACGGGTAAAATAATCCACTATTAAACAATCAAAAGCAAGTAAAGAACCATTCCCTCATTTTTCTTCTTCTTTTGACTTGTTGGAGAAGTAGAATCAAACAATCCGATTTTGATTTTATCGTCACTTCACTATTGTATTCTGCTGCAACCATGACTTGGATTAAAATTCATCAATCTTAACTCACGATCCTTGAGTATGATTATATCATTCACACACATGTATGCTCTCTTCAATTACAATTGAAGAACACGGATTTTGCTTTGAGATACTTCACTGGAACATTAGCCGGTTAGAACTCACTAGAGAACAATTTCAGAACTTGCTACTGCAGGTTCGTCAGACATAGACAGATTTTTTCTCAAAGCCTAATTTGGTTCCTCAATGATTTTCTTTACTTACGTAAGGACCCCTCCATGGCACGAACGTGTCTTACCCAAAAATATGAAAGTTTTGCACGGTAAGAATAATATAAAATACGTTTAATATGATCAATAATTAAATTAAGGAAATTGTTAATTTGTTAAAGAAATCTTTCATTTTTTAATTATTTGACTAATCAAACCAGTCCAACAAGGTAAATATATATTTCTATATATGTATAAAATATGTTTGATATGGTCAATAACTAAATTAAGAAAAGTTTTGATTTGTTAAAACAATCTTTCCTTAGTTTAATTATTTGACCAATCAAACATATCCAAGATGGTAAGTACATGCATATGCTACTATAAGGTAGGTAAATATTGCACCTCGTTTAGGGTTTGAAACCCTTAAAAAATCGCAGCAAAAAAATCTGTTAACCTGCAGCAACCAATTAGTCATGACTGATTGGTTTACCTTGTTTAGACTGTTTTAGTTGAAAACATTTTTGGCACATATTTTAACATTTGAAAATCATTCAAACTTAAGCAAGCCAATAAATAAATAATAAGTAAAAACGTAAAATATATTTTACTTACACGTGTTGTCATGTCACATTACTAAAAGTCAATCTGGGATGACGAATGTGAATTAATTAATTTAGGTAAATTAATGATTAATTAAAATGGTGTTTTAATTTATCTTATTTTGATTAAATTAAAATAATAATTCACATCGTATATCGTGATCTGAAATCTTATAGGTCACACACAAACGGAGAATTAGAAGAATAAAATATACTAATTAATTATTGACAAGTGTTAGACAATTAATTAATTTGGTTACTTATTAATGGGCAAAATTAATTAATCACGTTGATTATTTAATTGACCATTGGATTAAGTTTAAGCATCGAGTCAATCCACTTGGACTTTTATTAATGATATCAGGGTTTTGAGAAAACAATACAACACAATTATTATCTTGGTAGCACAAGAAAAAGAAATCATAATTCTTTCATTCTTGTTCCATATATGGATTTTTATTGGAAGTTGGACAATTGGACATATGTGGATTGCAGATCATGAATGTTCGTATTCAAGATAAGCAATGGAGTTTACAAAATTCAACAAAGGTACAATTCCTATCACAGTTTCTTTCTAAACACAAAGAAAATACTTGGTAGGAATTGAAATATTGTTTAAATTCGCTGTGCATGTTAAGTAAATTCTCAACAGTGTTATCATAGCCTACTTTGTGTTTGTTAGCAACTGTTAGAACGATCAAAAGTTGATTGTTATTATTGTTCTTAAATCTAACAATTCAGAAAAAATAATTTACATATTTAAAAAATCAATTTTTAAAAGAAAATTAGTTTTTAGTCTAAAAATCGAGTCAGAATCGAGTGGTCGATGGTACTACAAGCAATAGCAATCATCGTCGACGTCAAAGGCATAGCAAAGAAGCATTGTCGCAGTCTCGTGGCGGCAACACTCGCTGTAGCATGCAAAGTAGATGTTGCTTCGCGGCTTGTGGTGACGAATGCCGCTGTGAATAGCGACACCAATCGTCATTGTCGACTGCAGCGGCGCTTCATCACCGCTATTGTTGTAGCGCGGGCGCTGCTGCTACTATTAGCAGTAGCACCAACTGCTACATAGCTGTGCATGACGTTCTGCTGATGATGTGTCGCCCTTGTACGACGCTTAAATGATTTTAAGGTTTCGGGTGAAAAATTTTGGGGACAGTGCTTCATATCCAATTTATGAAATTGCAGGTCCCAGTGTTGAAATATTATTTCAAGGGTCATATTGCAATTTTGAAAATAAGGCGTGTTTGCAATTTGTGAAATTGAGGGTCCTGTTTACAATTTTAAAATAAGGGCCAGATTGTAATTTTAAGAAAAAAGGGTTGTCATGCAATTTATGTAATTGAATGGCCTGTTTATAATTTTAAATCAGAGGTCGGAATGCAAATTTCCAAATGGGTTTTGAATATAAATTTTGAAAAATATTTTAAATTTGAATTTAAGAGAGTTTGACATTAAATTCAATTTTGACCAGAATCTTGATTTTGACCCAATTAAAATTTTATTTGAAATTGACAACTTTTATATTGTAGTTAAAATTAAATTTTAATTTAAATATTAAACTTTTGGCCTAAATTGAATTTTATTTTATTTAGGAGTTTTATCCTAAATTTAAATGTTAATTCAATTAGAATTAGAGTTGGACTTTAATTTGAGATTTAATTAAAATTTGATTTTAATCAAATTATCTCACCCTAATATATTTTTGGAATTAGAGTTAGATTCTAATTTGACATAATTAGAATATGATTTTAATTAAGTTTTCCCACCTTAATTTTTTTTTTTAATAGAATTAGAGTTGGACTCTAATTAGTTATTTAATTAGAATCTGATTTAAATTAAATAGATCCGCCTTATAAATTTGAAATTAGAGTTGGAACCTAATTAAATCAATTGATTTAATTAAATTTTGATTTTAATTAAATAAACTCGATAATTAAATCAATTGATTAATTGGTTAATTAGTTTTTCCGTCCATTTTGTCTAAATTAGTTTAGATGATCATAATTGCAAGAAATTTGAAACATGTTTGCATATAATATTAGATATTATATTGGAAAGTATTTATATGATGAATGTTTTATTAGTGAATGATTATAGACTCGATCATGTGGATTTGTTAAATGATTAGTCTAATTCTTGTTGTTTTATGGGCATGCGAGCTGTCATCTATTTTTGGACTTGCGAGTATGTTATTATTATTATGGACCTGCGTGTCCAATTCATATATTCCTACGTGCGAACTAGTAAATGATACATGTTATAGTTGGAGATGCAAGAAGGGGATGAGACCATTGAGATGGTGCATTGCTATTAAGTCAGTACAATACCCCTAGGAATTGATCAACTAATCTTCCTTATAGCTCGGGAAGACTAGATAGCAATTAGTCCATAATCTTCCATAGTTTATTTGCATGCATGATATGTAATAAAATATATATAATTATTACGATTAGACATTTGCATGATATATTCCTCACTAAAATATTAAGTCAGATTTATTAGTTGCTTTCCATCATTATAGTGAAAAATTAGAATCCTCAATCGATCTAAACTCGTTAAGTATATTCAGGGCTGGTCTATTATTGATATATTTGATACTATGAAATATTAGATATTTCTGAATGATGGGTTTGACTTAACTAAAATTTATCTTTTGTTGAGCATACTCAAGAAGATAAATTGTAGAGGCATGTTAAAATATTAAATCATATTTATATTCGCCTTCCACCATTATAGTGAAAAACGAGAGTCTGAAATCGATCTTAGCTTGTTGAGTACACTCAAGGCTGGTCTATTAGGGATATGTTTGACACTATGAAATATTAGATATTTCTGAATGATGGGTTTGACTTAACTAANTGTTGTGTACACTCAAGGCCTTAATGTAACAAATGAGATCCTAGTCCACTGGGAATCAAGTATGGATTTCATAAATTTATGTGAGATGGTCATAAATTTGAGTTAAATAGAGGGAGCATGATTAATTAAATAAAAGATCATGGTATATTAATTGATGCATTTTATATATTATTCTTTTACTTTTCGTCATTTTATAGAACTGTAATTTGAGAATTGTTTTCGAGCATGAGAAAATCGGTTATGTCTTTGAATAACCTTTCCAGAAATACCGCTAATGACTTGACTAAGAAAGAGGTGGCTATTATAATGAACACAGTGACGACGATAGTACTGTAATATATGTGATGTTTGTAGTTATGTCAAGTGAGTTACAAAAACAACATGAAGGTATAAATACTAAGACAATGATTTTTCATTTCAAAGAGTTGAATGATGAACAATCATGTGTGGAAATATATGAGATTTCCTAACAACTATACTAGTGCATAATGGCAAAAGGATCTTCAATCGGTGCTTATGTACTGAAAATGTTGACTACATTGAGAAGTTGTCTCAATTAAGTTTAGTCATGGACCATGAACAAGTATAAACTTGGTTTTGTAATCTCTGCCAGTCATGCCAATTATGAATTTTGATATGAATAAACTCGAGTGTACACTTTCTGAGTTGCTGAACATCCTTAAAACTGTTAAGCCCAACATTAAAGCTATTAGTGGTTAAGTCTTAGTCATTGATTCCTCTAAGGGCAATAAGAAGAAGTCTAAAGGAGGCTTTGGGAAAACATCTAACATGGCTAAGGCAGTCAAAGCAAATTAGGATATTATCAAGTTGATGACACTTGATATCATTGTGGAATGAAAGATCAATGGGAGAAAAATTACGAAGCTTATGTCTAATTCATTAGCTTCTTGGGTATTTGACATATCTCATATTGGTATAAATATGCAGAATCTAATTAGAAGTAGACAAGTCACAACTGCATAAGGGAGAAGTTGACATATATGTTAGAAATGAACAAGGGTTGTTGCATTACCTGTAGGAGCATACATCTTACCATTGCCTTTAAGCTTAGCATTAGAATTAGGGAAATGTTAATTTGGGTCCACCATTACCAAGAACATTAATTTAATTTCATGTTTGGACATTAATTGTTTTTCAATGAATGTTAAGGACAATTGTTATCTCTTAAATCTTAATAAAATCTTAATAGTTATGGTAAATTATAAAATGACATTTATATTCCAAATACTGAGTATTCTATAATGAGGCATAAATGTGATAACTTGAATATTACCTATATCTGATATTGCAGACTTGGTACATAAATATATTTTTAAATTATATAGAGATGGATATTTGGGGTCAATTGATTTTGAATCATTTGACAAATGCGAATCATGCCTGTTTGGTAGTGGTTTGCTGAGTAGTTTCCTCTTTGATTGAAGTTTCTGCTGTTTACAAACGGGATTCACTTATTTTCCATCTTAGACTCTTGGTGCGATCTAGAAGCAACCATAATAGATACTGCATTCTGTTGAGTCCCCTATGACATTATAGGTTGTGAGTGATGACATATGAGCTGCTAAAGCTGTAATATGATCTATCTCATAAAGACCAGCAACTTTCTTTGCATTTGAACGCTCACTTGACCATTGATAACTGTCGGTGGATATTTCATCCAGCAGTGAATAGGCAACATTTGTAGTCTTAGACATCAAAGTACCCCTCGCTGCAGCATCTACTACTATCTGTGTCTAACCATTCAACCCTTTGTAAAAGATCTCTATCTTCATCCATTCTGGTAACCATGCTGAGGTTATCTTCTAAGTAGATCATTGAATCTCTCCCATGCCTTACAGAATGGTTCGAAGTCTTCTTGTTTGAACTAACCAATTTCACTCCGCAATTGAATTGCCTTGGAAAGAAGAGAGAATTTGGTGAGAAATTTCTGAGCCAACCCCTCTTAAGTTGTGATAATCCATATGTCAATGATTGGAACCATACTTTGGTTTTATTTTCAAGGAGAAGGAAAATAGACAGAGTTTGACGGCATCTTTAGTAACGCTGTTCATCTTCACGGTATCACAAATCTCCATAAAGGAACCTAGATTAGCATTGGAATTATCTTAAGGAGATCCCCCAAACTGATTTTGTTTTACCATGTGGATCAATCCTAGTTTCAGTTCAAAATTATTTATTGTAATTGTTGGTCGTGAAGTATCGGAGTAGTTGTCATTGACAACTGGTCTGACATAGTCTCTAATAGCCCGCCGTTGATTATTTTGATTTGCTAATTGTTCTGCTTGTTTTGCCATTGCTTTGAGTTCATTTTCTTCTGATACCCTTTAAACTTGAAACAAGAAGCAAGCAACTATTCAAAAGTAAAGAAATCTAAATTAAAACAAAGCTAGTTAGTAATAAAATTAGTAAAAAATCAAATAAACAATCTCCGGCAATGACACCAAAACTTGATACGTGTTTTATTTAATGTAATTATACCGTAAGTGTACGATGTCAACTTTTGTAATATAACTGTGAATTTTGGATGTCGAACTCACAGGGATTGATATCTAGTTTCTACCAAGTACTGTAATTATGTAGCTCTTATTTTATCTAGATGAATGAAATTTGGAATCAATGGTTTTAACTAAGCTAACGTGATGAATGTGGTGATGAATTAAACAAACAAATGCGAGTTAGAAGAATTGTGATTTCATTTAACTATCAAGTATGATTCTTAATTATGATATTATTTCTAATCAATTTTTCTAAGTCCATAAACAAGAATCCTAATTTAATTCTACTCCCTCTCAAGTGCCGAGTAAAATTTATTCCTATATTTCAATTCCAATATCTCTATTCCGAATTAAAATCTAGAAATTATCACGTGCGTGGTTCTTAAGTGGAACATACTTTATATTTCGAATTAACGCTATAGAAATTATAAGCACATGATTCTTAAATAAAATAAACCTCAAAGCAATTATACTTTCTCTCGAAACCTATAATTTTATAGGTTGTGTTATTCTATGATCACGCCTAAATTTTGCTTTCTCGAGTGCCGAAATTGACAAGAAACTTATCATTTAATTAGTGGACAATTAATTGAAAACATTAAGAATAAATAGCACAAATAAACATGATTGGAAAATCTCAAAGAATTAACTATGATAAAATCAAACCATATTCTCAAGTTTTGTTTACATCAAACCCTAGATTAGATGTTTAATTCATGACGGAAGCCATAAAAATAATCAGATTCAAATAAAACAACATAGAGAAGAGAATAAAAAAATTAGTCTTGGTAAATCTTTAATCTCCTCTGTGATATTGTTCTTGATTTCTCCTTGATTTCTTAATGATTATTCGGTTGAATTCCCATCTAAAAATGATTTTTAGGGTTGTATTTATACTGTCATGAAGTCCTTGGAAGAATTGGAATCAGACCGGCCCTAAAAAAGAATCCAAGAAAATAAACAATTCCTTTTTGCAGCCGGCGGTGCCCTGGTGCTACGACGCCGCGATTCTGTGTAGGCTAACGCTGCGGTGCCAACGTTCTGGTAATCTCCTATCTAACAGGGCGATATGGCACCTAGTTCATGGTGATAGAGCGCCTGGAGCGTTTCCTCTTCTTCCATGTTGTTGACGTCTGGCGCCTGTGGTTTGATGCTGCAGCACCAAACTTCTGCTAATTCTTTTGCAAGGGATAGGGTGTTAAGGCACTCATCCCCTTTTTCATCTTGTCCATTTCTTTTTTTGTTTTCTTCTCCTTTTCTTCACTTCTTTTGCACCTTTTATTCACCACTTCAATCAACATATATCACAATATCAAAATACACATTAAAATGTTCTAAACACTCTCAAGATCTAATAAACTAGCAAGTAAATTAGCATATATACAATGAGTTAAACACACTCATTTCATATCGAGGTGGAGAATATCTAAAGGGAGAATTTTAGATTATCTAAAAGATAATATGATTATCCCACAGTGGACTCCGTTATGGGGGGCGATTAATGATGAGCCATACAAACCTCCTAAAATCATTTTGGGGTCATGTACTGATTGCAGCGTGCTACACAATAACTTATGTTCCATCTAAATTGATTAATGAAACTCCATATGAGTTATGGAAAGGCAGAAGGCCCAACTTATCTCATATTAAAATTTGGGGCTGTGACGTTTATGTGGAGCGCACTAAATCGAATAAGCTTGATGTTAAATCTTATAAATGCATGTTTGTGAAATATCCAAAAGAGACAATTTGATATCAATTCTATAATTCCATTATGAACACAACAACAAAAATGTGATTTTGCGACGAGATATTTTGCGATATACGAAAAGTTGTCGCAATAATTGATTTAGCGCGACACTTTTTTCAAGTTTGTCGCAAAGATTGATATGACAAAAATAAGTACCAAAACATATATGGCGACATTAAAAGTTGTTATGAAATGTGAGAAGGCATGACAACTAATAAAGATAGTCGCCAAAAATATGAGAGAAATAAGACGCCAAAATATTTTTGGTGGAAAACTTACGGCAACAAAGTTTTATTTCTTGCAACAAAGTGTTTTGATGCAATAAGGTCTTCCTTCTGAGACGTGGAATATTTGTTGCTAAAAATTCTATAGATGGTGGAAAAATCGCTAATGTTGTAGACTTTAATGTTGTTGTATAGTAGATGGAGGCAAAATGCCTCAAATGCACGATGTTGTTAACTTTTTGCGATGTACTTCATCCATTGGTTTCATTATATTTTGCAACGCTTTTGCTTGTTCTCTTACCTTCTTTTTGTAACATTCTTTTATTTTTTTGCAACAAGTGTTTGATTTTCTTCAAGCTAAAGATGACATTTTAATATGTAATATAATTTTTTTAAATTTTTTGATTATTTTTGACCAAGAGGAAAATTATTTAATAAAAGCTTTATAAATGTCTAGAAAAATTTCTCCGACAAAAAATCAAAAAGATATTAGATGATTAGACTTTTAATTACTTAATAGCTTACACAAAATAACTATTAGACTGAACGTTCGTTGACTCTTGGAAAAAAAAAATTACATATTTGCATTTTTTGCAACGTTCAATGAACGTTGTTAAAATCTCATCATATAGCAACGTTTCTTGCATGTTGCTGAAACTATTAATATGACTTTTTTGCAACATTCATTTACAAATTCTCTATCACAATGTTCGTTGCATGTTGTAAAATATCCTAATCAAAATTTTATTTCACAACCCATCTACTAGATCCGTCCTGACCCAATTAATAAAAACAAGTGCCTCTCAATTAGGGCAAGAATGATGTGCTTTCAGCTGTCTTCTTCTTCCTCTCCTCTTTCTTTGAGCCCTAGTTCTCTTTCTCACAATGGTCGTGATTAGGGCCCGACCCTGGCCCAAGGCAAACTAGGCCATTGCGTTGGGCCTCAAGATCTGAAGGGCCTAAAAAAAATAAATTCCAATAACCTAATAAAAGTTTTCCTTCAGGGAAAATTTCATACTTAAGAGGTTATGTATTACTTATTTCAAAACTAAGAACAAATGTTCCAAATTTCAAAAATCAGAATTTAATTAAAATTTATTTAACGATTTAATTAGTCACATATTATTTTTCGATCACAAATCAGAATTTTCATATGTCACAAATTATTTTAGTTTCACAATTCAAATCAAAAATTTTATAGGTCACAATTTATTCATCGGTGAAAAATCAAAAATTTATACGTCACAATTTATTTATCGGTCACAAATCACAAATATTATAAATTACAACTTATCAGACAATCACAAATTTTCAATCAGAATTTTTATATGTCAAAAATTATCTTACAGTTACAATTCAAAAATTTTATAGGAAACAATTTGTTCATCAATCACAAATCAAAAATTTATATATCACAATTTATTTATCGATCACAAATCACAAATATTATAAGTCACAACTTATCAAATAGTCAAAAGTTTTCAAATTAACGGTCACAAATTAACAATTTTTTAGGTCAAACATTATTAGTTGGTCACAATTTATTTTTTTCATTGTTCACATATTGTTTAATGGTCACAGATTAACCAATTTAATAGTTACAATCAACCAAAATAATTTGTGACGACAACCAACACTTGTGACCACTAGCTCATCACTCCCTCCAGCAGCACCACCCCACCGTCGCCGCTAGAACCACCACCTCTCGACAGCAACACTATCTCAAACAAAATAACACATCGCAGAAAAACACCACCACATCGTCGCGCCAGATCCACCACCACCTCGACAGACCCATCGCCACCAACATCTCACCACCACCTCCGACGACCACCACCACCAACACACCAGCACTATAGCCAACGCTATCAGTCACCACCACCAAAAAAACAGATCTAAAATTATCAGTCGCACCGCACCATCACCGAACACCACCACCGCAGCACCATACCCAACTGCCAATCACCGCACCACCGCCACGACCACCACCATCACTACAGAGGTCGTCTCTGACGCCGGCCACCACCACCACGGCCACGGCCACGGCCACCACCACTAACTGCAAACACAACAAAACTCACCTAAAAAACTTCGACACCAGTTCATCGACACATCAATGCCATATTCACCACCACCACTTCCTCCACCAGCAAAAGCCACCCCCACAACTAGATTCAACAAATCCCTTTTGATCCACAACCAATCTAACACCACCGCACCAACAAAAAATATTGCCAAATCACGACGCAGAGCATAAACACACCATCATCGCACTTTACCCGGCCACCACAAATTGCCGGAGAAACACCACAAATCGCCAAACACAACTCGGGATCTGGTTCAATCCACCACCAATCTAACACCACCACACCAACAAAAATTATTGCCAAATCACAATGTAGAGCACATACACACCATCATCGCACTACACCTTGGCCACCACAAATCGCAGGATAAACACCACAAATCGACAAAACACCGTGGCTCCGATGCCACGCATCAACGCCGCGCGTAAAGGCGCGGCCCTATGGGTTGACCTGGTACAGATCGCCATAGCTGCTGCGCCTCTGACCGCATGAAGTCACGCCTCAACGCTACGCTTAGAGGCGTCGCCCTCGAGGCTAGACTGTTCAGATCGCTGCAGCTGTTGCGCCTTCGAAGAATTGGAGGTTGGTTAAGGAAAAATTTTCAAGCTTCGAATCGCACTCTCTCACGGTAGTGGAAACTGGAACGTGAAGATTGAATTCTAGGGGTAAGGATTTTCGGTTGGGTGGGTTGGGGATATGTTTAATGGATAATGGGTGAATGGATGAATATTAAAAGATGAATAAATATCTGATGTTTGAAAAAAAATTCTTAAAATCTGATTTTTGAATTCTGCATCTTAAAATTCTGAGTAAGTGTAATTTCCACTTTCCTTTATATTTCTTTGAGTTGGGCCATTTAGTCTTTAAAAAGTAACAACAAAACAATAAAATGTGACTAAATAAGAGGCTCAAAGTACTTGAACACTTAACTTATATTCATGATTTAAGGAATAAGATGGACATACAATTAAACTAGTACCTAGTGCTATATCTTTTTTTTTTTTTTTTTTTTTTTTTTTTTTTTT
>CAIGRT010134765.1:0-10976 GCA_903798405.1 Fraxinus platypoda
GGGGAGTGATGAAATCCTAATTGATCGAGGAAAAATATATCTTGATTCTAGTTACCATAGATAGAATATTATGATTGTTAGAGATTGTAGGAGATTTATTTCCTTTTCTATGTTATTCCTTTTGTATTATAAATAGGAGTCTTCATTGTACAGTAGGGTAAGGTGAAAAATAATAAAGTGTTTTCTCCTTTTCTCGTTTTCATCTTCTACAGATTCATCTTAAAAACGTTAAAAAATTTAAGAAGTAAATAAATAATTTTAAAAACTGCATGTTTTAGGGATGTGTGTCTGTGTTCATTTTATTATGTTTGATTGTAAAATTAAAACAAATTTAATTGTAATGCATCGCAAGGTTATCATTGTAATTAATTGTGAAGGTGCCCTTCTTCTTAGAGTGAATTGATAAGTAATTAACCTATGTATGGACAAATAACCCACCAGAAACAAAGGAGAATAAAAATTATCATTTAAATAAAGGGAAGAAAGAGAAGTAAACCTGTATCCAAATCTGTGATTGGACATTGTCCCGTGATCCAGCAGTGACCATTCCTCCGGCCACTGGAGCAGAAGACACCTTACCACGCATTGCAGGAATAGCGGATGGTGGAGCTGCAGCCCAGTAGTCCATACCAATATTAAGGTTAGTGGTGGGGCCAGGAACACCACCTGCACCGCCAGACACTGACATGATATGTACAGGTTGATTCACCGTTGAATGGGGTGTATTTGGCCCTCCATTATGAGAACCATGTGTACCACTGCCATTCTGAGATGCTTCTCCTGTAGCAAAGATAAAATAACAAGGTTCATAAGTAAAACAAGTAGCCAAGATTAACGGTTGCATTGGAAATAAACATTCTTTAAACTGCACCTGAATCTTGCTGGCCTCCTGACTTCATTTGTGACTCCTGTAGAGCAGAACAAAACAAATATCAGAAGAAATTAAATCACTTGATTTTATTTTGTGCTCACTTGGATAAATACTAAACTATTTCCTCATAAGAGTAACAGATTTGCCAACGTCATTCAGAACACTTTCCCTGAACCATACATCTAGATTTTAGGAAGATTAACAAGGAAACTTTTGATGGTAAGCTTTAAAATTCCCTTTTTCCTCTATTAACCATATAGTATTGTTAGCTAAAAGAGTATAGAATTTACACGAAAATTTATGAGCATGGTCTTTTACTTACTGACTAATTATAACTGGATAAGTTTTAAATGCTCTACACTGGTAAAGGAAAAACCACGGTCAACTAACTAATCTTCAATATTTCCTGAAGTCTACTAAATGGTATGCAGATGTTCCTTAGGTGGTGATACCAAACAAACGGCACTCTATTCAATGAATATATAAGAAAGGCAGGGTCATCTACAGCAGATGCAACTACTGCATCAAGATCAATGGCTTATTCTGAAACCTCCCCTGAACTTTAAAGACATAAATGTAAGCAGATGACCATCACACGACATTAGTCTGATAAAAATTCGAGAGAACCCAGCAAGTTAGTAATTCTGACATTTTGAGAATTTGCGTCGCTTCCTTCACTTGAACCTTCACTTGCACTCTCAGCGCTGCAAATTGCATATACAGAAATCTAGTTAATAATAAACTGAAATCATTCACATCATATTCCCACCCATTTTAGGCATTAGCATTAAAGATATAATAGTAATTCAATATATTGTTGTTGTTACAATAATTTGGAATAGTAAAATAACAAACCTGAGAAAGGGGGATAAGACAAGAGAAAGAGAGAGAGAACACATACCAGAGGGAGAGTAGTCAAATACCTCCCCCCCACACCCAACCAAAAAAAGAAGATATACAAATATTTCTATAAGTTCTGAAGAAAAAAAAAAAAAAAAAAAAAAAAAAAAAAAANACATAACAACAATTCGCAGGATCATTTTAACACCAACTAGTGAAACTTATTTATGACCATTCCCTTTGTTCACAGATTTACTATACCTTTTTGAATAGACACCATTTGCAGATGGTCCTGATGTTTTACCGGGTTCACTGTTCTTCCCAGTAATCATGTTCAAAGAGCCCAAACTTCCCTTGGATCTTTTGATAGGAAGTTTTTCCTTCCCCTCAGATGACTTGCCATCCACCTCCATGTTTCCAGGTGCATTACCCTATTATTAAATTTATGATATTGTTTATGGAAAGGCTCGGTCAGTAGCAGCATTAGAAATCGTGCACATTATACAAAAAGAAAAAAAAAAAAAAAAGGGAAGGGAAATATAAGTGTGAAGACAACTTACAGAAGCTTCAGCAATACCAGTTGGAGACATGGCAAAAGGACTGAAAGGATAAGACCCCTAATTAAGTTTAAAGCAATACCAAAAAGTTAGTGCCCTTCAAGTAGAGGAACATGATTTTAAATAAAACTAAAACAAGAAGATCAACAAGAAAATACCGGAGGCATAGTTGGATGTGCATATACGCCCCCGTGAGGATACATGGCGACATATGGATGTGGTGGAGTACCGTAGGGTGGCATAAATTGCTGTAACATAAGAATTTCGAACAAAAATTAATGAATAACAACTAGGAACATAAGTCTAAAGGGTATAGGTAAAATAACTCCTCCTAAAAGAAAATTGCTAACTACTTTCCATATCAAGCACTAGTTCTGAAAAAGTACCATCAAGTTGATGTAAAACCACCACAATCTCAGCTTTCCAAAGTTGCCCAAACTCACAGGCATTTCAATAAGAACAATTATATGTTTTGGATTCTCCTACCTCATGGGTTTTCCAATATGAACAATTATATGAGTTGGATACTCAATCAAAACTAACCCCAAATAGATGGCAAAGATTTCCCAGAAGTGGTCAACAAAACAACAGTAACGGTTAGGAAACTGTTGAGCAATATTTAGGAACATACTTTCTTAAAAAATGTATAAGCCATTGTTTACAAACAACCAAGCAAAATATACGATCCACGTAGACAACTGAGAAAGCTGTTAAACGAAGTAGTCAATTTGATCGACCGAATTGAACTTACTTCATTTCTATTTTTATTTTTATTTTTCCTTTTCCTTTTTCAGCTTTTTAGTTAATACATTTATTTCCTTTGTTGAGAAGAAACTCCGGGTAGTTTTATGATGATTGTATGTGGCAATTGGCACGTAACATCTAATAAGCCAATACCAAATAAATGGGAAATATACCTGAATTCCCCACATATAGGGATGTGCCTGAGGGCTGGATGCCAAGAATCCATGTGGAGGCATAGGAGAATATGCCTGCACAACCATAACCAACAACCTATAATAATGTTGAGAAAGGAGGCATAAAGTCCAAGTGGCTATCTTTTAGAAACTTTAACCTGAAAGCCAGACCAGTCGCCAGTAACGGTGCCTGTGCCTGTGCCTGTGCCTGAAGGCTGCTCCTAGAAATTCCCACCAAAAAGTAACAAAAATAAGAAATTGAAAATTTTCATTTTCTGCTATTGCTACAAGCCTACAACTCACATGCATGAAAAAAGTGTGAGTATCATATTACCTGTGAAGTAGGAGTTTTGGGCTCCTTCGCTTCCTTCCCCTCCTTAGAGGATTTGTCCATCTCACTACTGCCCATGGTTTCAACTATGCAACCTCCTCAAATGTCAAAACCATGCTGTTACAGACACATTACAGCCTTATTTTCAAAAGGTTAAATAAAATCACCAATTTAAAGTTCAAATAAATATAAAGAGATTTCCATGTATATTAACTTGGGGAAAAAGACAACCTTATTTAAAAAGTTCAACTTGAAAATTGGTCCAGTAAAGATATGATTTAAATACAAAAAAATAAAATCTTTTTCAACCCTCCGAAATGCTAAGATGTAATATTATAAACACCCGTGCTCTATATCACATGTATTCTACTGGGGATATGAGGACATACTAGCAATAATTCTTCATTTGATAAGATTAACATGAAGACTGTTCAGAATGTCTGACAATCCAATTACACGAACTCATAAGCAAATGAATAGTTATTCAACTCACTTTCAACAATCCATCATTACACAATAGGTTTCCACAAAACATAAACTAAATACGAAAATTATGCTCTAAACTCACATTAGTGTACACAGACACAGAAAAAACAATAATAATAATAATAATAATAATAATAATAATAAAAGCCTAAGATATTCGTGAAAATTCACACACAGTACCAAAATGGAGCTTAAAACGAAAAAAAGGGCTGAACTTGATTGATTTAAAATGTAAATTACCGAAAAACAACCGGCTTGACTCGTTGAATCTGAACTCGGTGAGTCAATTCAGCTACACACAACAGCTCAAAACGCCCTTTTTCTTTAGCTATAAAGAAAACCCAGATGAACGTACACCCAAAAAGATATATCTATAAAGAAAAAGGGCATATACAATTGCTAAAACTCAATTTCAGGGGCAAAAATTATGGAAGTTTTTACGTTAAAAGAGAAGTAGGGAAATTTGAGAGAAGATTTAATAAAGAGAGAAAAGTTTAGGGCTTTGTTTGCTAGATCGTCGACATGGTTTGTCGTTGTCCCGAGGATTTACAGAGAGAGAGAGAGAGTAGCAGAGTTGTTGGCCGAGCATATATCAAGTAGGTGGATGATTGGAGGATTTGATGAAGCAGTGAACAGGATCAACGGCTGATATGGGGAGTTATTTTTCGCATTTGATGATCGGATGTGCCGTTATAGTATTAAAAAAAAAATAGGGATTTTGCACAATAGTCCCTAACTTATCGAGTAAAAAGTTTCATTAATGACTGAACTTTGAATATTGTCATGTTGTGGTCACTGTTCTTTAGTTTGCTTCTGAATGGTCCCTGAACTTACCAAAAGTGTTGTCCATCCATCACTCGTCACCCAGCCATCTGAACCTAAGGTGATGTGGCTACACGGCGTCCTACTTGGCAGCTAACGAAGTCTCCATACAATCGCTTAATGAGTCGCTCTTCTTCAAATGACATTTTGCCTTTAGGGTCGTTAACACATAACGTCCTTACCTTTTATTATTATTGTGGAAAGTTTTTTTACCTTTTACTTTTTGACATTTTTACAAGTATTTCTATATTTTATTATTCAAAAGGTCATTTTCATTCATTTTCTCAATTAAAAGTTATGAAATGACGAATTTATCCTTATATTTAAATAAAACAAAAAGAAAAAGGAAGAACCAATAACAATCATAGTCCCAAATAAATTATTAGAAGGATAATTAGCACTTAATGTCCATACATTTCATTATTATTGTAAAAAAAAAAAAGTTCATGCATTTTATTTTTTGACATTTTCGCCCTTAATTACACATTTAGTTGCGCAAACCATCATTTCTATCAATTGTCATTCAATTTTTCAATAAAAAACTGTAAAATTGTGAATATACCTTACTATTTAAATAAAAAATAGTTAAATAAGATTATTATTTTTAATTTTTTAATTTTTTTAATAATTTATTTGGAACTCTTTGCACTTTAAAAAAAAATTGGGAATATAATTATAATTAGTTCTTTATTTTTTTAAATTTTAATAGAAGTGTATATTCGTCATTTGACAATTTTTTTATTGAGAAATTAGATCAAAATGGATACAAATGATGGTTTGCGCAATCAAACGTGTAATTAATGGTGAAAATGTAAAAAAAAATGAAAGGTATGTACGTTTTTTACAATAATAGTGAAATGTATGGGCATTATGTATTAATTATCCTTTTAATAATTTATTTGGAACCTGTTTGCACTTTTTTAAAAAAAATTGGACTATGATTGCAATTAATTTTTTTATTTATTTAAAAAAAAATGATATGTTCATCATTTCATAGTTTTTAATTGATAAAATGGATGAAAATAACCTTTTGCGTAATGAAATTTGGAAATAAGAGTGAAAATAAAAATAAAAGATATAGACATTTTTCACAATAATAATAAAAGATAGGGACGTTATGTGTTTATTAACTTTTTTTCTTGACTTGCAAATCAAACAAATGATACAACCCCGTAGACGCAAATTAGAAGCCCCAAATAATTAATTCCCTTCCAACCACGAACCCTAGTCGCAAATTGATCTGCCAGAAATTGATTCAACACTGTGAAGTGAATCACCAAAATGTGAACGTCATTGAAATCACACAAGCCGAAATGTTTCCACGCACAGTGAAGGTAATCTGTTATGGTTGGGGCTTAAGTTCAACCAAAACCAATTAAATTCCACTCAAAATCACCATACAATTGAATATAATTAGCCACGAATCAATAACCAACTCAACTTCAGAGAAAACCAGTTAGTTTCCAACCAAAATCAACACATTCATTTCATTAATGGATGATTCTATTACAATGCAGGGGATTATAATCAAAAGATAAATATAAAAAGAAAGAGAGAAATCAATAGAGGAAGAATGAGAACAACAGAAGAAAAGGAGAAGAACTGAAGACACAGAGGAGGAACATGGGCGAAGAAGAATACCAGACAGCAGAAAAAGGAAGACATCAGGAGAATGGAACACAAGAAGAAGAAGAAGAAGAAGAAGAAGAGGGAAGAAGACTGGATGCACTCCCTATTTCAATTCATCGACGCCTTTCCAAATGCAGAGATACAACTACATACAGACCCAAACAACAAGGTCTTTGGGCTAGCCAACTAACAATACAAGCCCAAATAGATCAAATAAAGGTAAATAGTCCAATAAGTAAGAGTCCAAGACATCCCTTCCCCTTAAATTTACATTGTCCTCAAGGTTCAAAATCGGAATGTCTTCTTTGTATGTTGTTAGCCGTTGCCTCATTCTCTTCACCATCCTTGAATTAAGCAAGTAGTGCAAAGCGACATATGTTTGGTTGACATTATTTGCCCCACCTTCAACCAGCATGCCCAACAACCTTTGGATAGAAGTGGCTGATATACCAGATGCCCAATCATGATCAATTGAACTAAAGAAGAGTGCAGAACGGAAGCATTCTGCATCAATTGTTTCGGTAAAATCTTTCCCTGTAAGATGGTGTTAGCAAGATCTACAATGGCCTGAAAAGCAGACAGATGTAGCTGAATTGCGTTGGCAGAGTTGCAGCCCACTCCATCTCTATTTTCCTGGCAATGAGAGTGGACACTTGTACATTTAAGAGCCCACTCTATGAACTTCTGGACCTTGGCACCACCTTCTGCCTTTAGAACTTCATCTCCATTGCATTCTAGTAGTCGTTCAAGTGGAGTTTCCCTAGAAAAAACCACATCCCCACTTCTTTTCCCTTCGACCTTCGGAGCATTAATAGCTGCAGCCTCATTTTCATGATGATTACCATTGCTAAGAGTCGGATCTCCAGTTTCATCAGTTTCAATTTCCATGTCTTCTTCCTCATCTTTATTTTCAGCAAATCGTCTACAAACCTCACTTGAAAACATGTCCCAATCAGCATTGGGGTGGTTGAAGATGAAGCCATGAAACCATATGTACACTTCCCCCTTCAAATACATCTCAGTTATTCCCGCCCTCATTTCATTAGCTACTTGATGTATCTGAAAATATTTTTGGGCTTCCCTAAACCATTCTCTAGGACATTCTCCTCCAAAATAAGAAAAATCTATTTTGGGTAATTTGGTATTCATCGTACCCTCTTTAGCTTCTAGTGTATTTCCAAAGTGATGGTCACCTTCTATAGGACTACCACTATTGATTTGAGATGGAGTACCATAACCCTCAACTTGTTTCTCCTTGTGGTTTGCCCTACTCCTAATCATTTCACCCATCATAGACACCACAGATTCATATTTAATGTTCATTTCCATCATCAATTGCTCCATCCTGTCTTGCTTGGTACATACAACTTCCAACTTTTCCTCCCATGATTTTGCAACCACACCTATATCTAATACTTTCCTGTCTAACATTTCCAGATGACCTTTATTTGAATTGCTCCTAGTTTCAACCATACCCAGATCACATTGCTGCTTTGATACCATTTTGCTTCGACGAATATATATTTCATACTCTTGAATTAATGGAATTTGTTAAGAGAAGGTTCAACAATATTAGCTCAAGATCGACAAAAATACGCACAAGTAAGAACTAAAAAAGTACTAAAAGAAAGGAATCTCATTAATCGTTGCCCTCATGCAAAACCCAATTTAAACCAGTGTCTCAGTCACTGAAAAAAAACCACCGTCGTTCAGAATGGAACACAACTAAGGTAAAATTAACAGATCTAGACACTCAGACAAAACCCTTAAAGGATCACAGTAAATCAGCATTCACTCAAGAACACTTGTTTACACAAGAACATCGCATTCAACTCAAACTAGAAATCACTCAAGATTACAAGATTTGAGAGAAACCATAAAATCAAAAGAATGCAGTTTCACATCGTTGAATCAAGGATTATGTCATGGGCTTTTGCTTATTGGACCATTTACCTTTATTTGATCTAATTGGGCTTGTATTGTTAGTGGGCTAGCCCAAAGCCCTTGTTGTTTGGGTATATATGTAGTTGTATCTCTGCATTTGGAAAAGCATCGATGAATTGAATTGGGCGTGCAGCCAGTCTTCTTCCCTCCTCTTCTCGGTTCTTCTTCTGTTCCATTCTCTCGATGTCTTCCTTTTTCTGCTGTTTGGTATTCTTCTTCTCCCATGTTCCTCATCTGTGTCTTCAGTTCTTCTCATTTTCTTCTGCTGTTCTCGTTATTCTTCTAATGATTTCTCTCTTTCTTTTTATATTTGTCTTTTGATTGTAATCCCATGCATTGTAAAAGAATCATCCATTAATGAAATGAATGTGTTGATTTTGGTTTGAAACTAACTGGTTTTCTCTGAAGTTGAGTTGGTTATTGATTCGTGGCTAATTATATTGTATGGTGATTTTGAGTGGAATTTAATTGGTTTTGGTTGAACTTGAGCCTCAGAGAGAATGAGAGTCAAGAGCTCGAACGGCGCAGATGAATAAATCATAGAGAGTGTGCAATGTTCCAACCCTATGAGGCCTTTTATATGAGTCACCCAAATGTCTCCATCCAACGGTCTTGGAGATGACACTTGGAGACATCACGAGCGTCCATTTCAAACAAAAGGGATAAACACGATTTTTCTAATTAAACACAACTTTGCACCAATTCAATAATCAAAGAATAAGTCAACTGATCAATCATCCCAGTCAGTAGGTTGTAATGCATCATTGTGCCAACCTTTCATTCTCCACCTTGGTACAATGATTCACATTCATCTACATCAGTGGTTATTTCTCTTTAGACTTCAAATCAACAGGCAGTAATGTTCATGAGAGTTAAACAGTCCAGAAATTTGGTTAGAGGCAACACTTTGGTACCTTCATCAGCAGGGTTATAGTTAGTAGAAATCTTTTCAAGTTTACACTTTGGTACCTACATCCGCAGGGTTATAATTAGTAGAAATCTTTTCAAGTTTCACAACCCCTTGTGAAACAATATCCCTTATAAAGTGAAATCTAACATCAACATGTTTAGATCTGTTATGCAATACATGATTTCTACTTAAATGAATGGCAGATTGACTATCTGAATAAAGTACAACTTCTTTAGCAAAATCAAATTCATTTAATAAATCTTTTAACCAAATTCCTTCTTTAATGGTATCTATGGCAGCTATGTATTCTGCCTCAGTAGATGATAATGCAACAATCTTTTGAAGCAGGAATTTCCAGCTTATACAGGAATTGCACAAAGTATACATATAGGCTGAAGTTGACTTCCTGTTATCCCTATCACCAGCATAATTTGAATCAGTAAACCCCCTCAAAACAACACCTTCAGATTGTTTCCTGAACTGAATTCCTAAATCTGAAGTACCCTTAATATACCTAAGATGGCTTCCCAATGAGTTTCACCAGACATATATCTACTCAAAACACTAATAGAATATGCCAAATTAGGTCTAGAGCAAATCATAAGGTACATAACTGACCCAACAACATTAGAATATATCACTCTTGCCATTCTTCTAAATTCCTCTTCAGATTTAGGACATTGTTTACAGGAAAGTTTGAAGTAATTAGCCAAGGGAACACTCACATTTCTTGAATCAGTCATGGCAAATTTATTCAGCAATTTCAGAATGTATGATTTCTGGCTAAGACTTAGTGTGCCTTTCCTTCTATTTCTCTTAACTTCAAAACTTAAAATCTTTCTAACAAGACTTAAGTCCTTCATTTCAAATTTTGATTTTAGTTTGTCTTTTATTTCTTCTATCTCTTTTATGTCATGACTTGCTAACAGCATGTCATCCACATAAAGGAGTAGATAAAGTGAATTTTTTTTTCCACCATTTTCTCTACAATAAAGACATGTATCGAAGTTACTTCTCTTAAAACCAAGTCCAAGTACAAAATTATCAAATCTTTTATACAATTGCCTTGATGTTTGTTTTAAGCCATATAGAGATTTTTTAAGAAGGCAAACTAAATCAGCTTTCAAATCTGATTCAAAACCTTTAGGTTGCTTCATGTAAATAGTTTCATCTAAATCACCATTTAGAAAAGCTGTTTTGACATCTAATTGATCTAATTCCCAATTAAATTGAGTGACCAAAGCTAGAATGACTCTAACAGTAGTAAATTTCACAACAGGTGAGAAGATTTCATTAATATCAACTCCTTCTTTTTGGGTAAAACCCTTTGCTACAAGTCTAGCTTTATATCTAATATCATTCTCACTTTGTTCACCTCTTTTAATATTGAAGATCCATTTACAATCAACAACCCTTTTTCCTTCAGGTCTTTTGACCAAACTTTGTTCACCTCTTTTAATTTTGAAAATCCATTTACAATCAACAACCCATTTTCCTTCAAGTATTTTGACCAAAATCCAAGTTTTATTCTTTTTAAGTGATTGTATTTCATCTTGCATGGCTGCAAGCCAATGTTTAGAGTCTTTACTATTTATAGCATCTTTAAAAGACTCGTGCTCTTCCTCAATCATACTTTGATAGGACTAGGGATGACAACGGTTCGGTTTGG
>CAIGRT010134776.1:0-10593 GCA_903798405.1 Fraxinus platypoda
TTATTACATTCTGCAAGTCAATTCTGGAAATTTTAATATTCTGCAAAATATTATATCCAACAATACATTGGGGAGGTAGAGATGTATAATGACTTAATCACCTAAACGAATAGCATTTTTTGATGGGATCCTGGACAATACGTATACCTCCAAGTGAAAATAAGTTCTTACTTTTCTTGTTGATTAAGGGTAGTATGTATCTATGTAGTATTGAATAAAACTAAACAATACAAAGAAAATTTAATTTTTTTTTTTTACCATTAAACTTTCCACTATTATACTATTTTCCTTTCTATTTACGGATTTTCAACTATTTCCGATAGCTCACTCGATTCACATATTGGTCCGACTCGAAACCTAGAAAGTCATTCTGTTTGTAAACCATTGTCATATGCCTTGTGTTATTGGCATTTGGCACAAGCCAGGCACTTCAAGCTTCACATTTATTATCCAATTAATTATATATTATTCATTCAAAGCAACAAATCCTATGTCATTAAATTCAAAAATCTGATATTGACATGCATACTCTGGGAGGATCCTTGTAGCATATCCCACCTGCCAAAATCAACTTTTTTTTTTTTTTAAGCAATTGTTAGACGACCTTTTGGGCCCTTTATAAAAGTTTCAGAATCCCTGAAATTGGGCTTTAGACCATTCGATCAGTTCGACTTCCAATTTTGGGCTTAGTGTAGCTCAATCGATTTCTTCTCGAGTAATTCTTTGATTGAGAATAATTATTTTCCTTTTTCTTATTAAAGAACAATAGAGTAAATTTTATTACTTAAAAGAGTCTTGGGTCAACTTGCATTTATACAAAATGAGATAATTTTCTTGTAGTCCCACTTTTGCTCTAGTTGCTTTCAACGAGTCATACTGTAATAATTTTTTACATATCACAAGTTGAGTATGGAGAGAGAGATAGAAATAAATGTCTATTCTGTATGAGACTAAACATTAAATTGGCCGCCTTGTGTAGTCTTGCAACTTGCCTTGAAGCATGTTGCTTATATAAGGTTTGTCCCGAGAGTATTCTTGCTTCTATTATTAGTTCGGGCAGTCATTTTTGGTGAATTTCATGATACAAATGTTAGGGCAGAGTTACGCAATAATCTCTACATAGATTAGGATGAGTCTGCTCTATTCCTTAATAATAATGCATTTAAGCATGTGTTTCATTTTTGGGATGTGCCATGGGTACATATTGTACCCATTATGGACACCCGGTGGGGCGCCTGTTGCAGTGGCGCCCCACCAATAGGGGGCGCCCTATGGGTACATAGCATTTTCCTTCATTTTTCATTCAAAATGTACCGAACACCTTAATAGTAAATTATCAACTTTTGTCTGGTGCATTAATTGATTTTTTGACTGTCCACACTCAATATTTGCATGCAATTTCTCCTGTTCACCACCCCACACAAACCCTTTTCAAGGACCATTTTTGCTGATCAAGAGAAAGGAATAAAGTAGTACTTTTGTTTGCCATAGGATGCACCTACGGGTAACTGTCTGCAGCATTTATTCAGATTAAAGAAGTCATATATTGTTTAAGAATAATGCTATGGCACGTAAGAAGTTTCATGATGTTTATCTTCCTCCCTCACCCCCACGCCATGGCCTGAATGATGACAGAGTCTTTTGAATCCCAGTCTCTAGATGGTAATTTGTCCCTTGTTTGAAAAATGTTCAAATCAACCAAGCACTCGACCAAACCAAAATCTATGTCATCGGGCTAGTGCCATCGTCATCGTTGTCGCCAATCGCTTCTTCCACCAAGAAAGAGCAACACTAGAAGGAAAAATGATTTAGTTTGAGAAAATCACATTTAAAAAAAAAATATTATATCCCCTTTTTAAATAGTACGGGTTATTACAAAAAAAGAACTCACACAAAATCATAAATGGTGAATCGATAATTTAGAAGTAAGATTCAATAAATTTCTGAATCCGAGCTGCTCAACTTCAAAGAGTTGACTCAATAAATTCTTTAAATTCATAAAAAATTGCATTTTTCTATTGAGGAACTCACCCCATAAGAACCCTAATTTTAATATATTATTCTAAATTTTGAGTTGATTTGAACATTTTTAAAACTCTCAAAAGACAAATTAGGGCGGGACAAAACTCCCGAACCGAACCGGATCGAATCGAGCGGTTCTTCATAAGTTAAATAGCCGAACGGGTATATGAATTGAGAACCGACGAGTTCGATTCGGTTTTCGGTTCTAGACCCAGAACCGAATAACCGAATTTAAATAATTTTTTATATTGAATTAATTAATTTTTAAAATTTTTCTAAACAAATTAGCAAATTAACTAATTTAGTGATTAATGTCCTAACTCCTAAGCCAAGTCCATGCCTAGCTACCCCAACCCAACCCAATTTCTAAATTGAATTTTATTATTTAATTTTTTGGTCATATTATTTATTTCATTCTTAGTCCAAGATCTAGGTCTTTTTAAGTTTTTATCCGTCTCTTTCCAATTTCACACTTTCATTCGATAACCACTGAGTTAATGACCCCAAATCATTTGATAAATTGAAAACATATATCTACATGCCCAAATCGAAATCGCCGACTGCCGAGTCCGACTTCCCCTCTCAATGCCCATCGAAGCCGCGACCTCCAACCATGACCATCGATTGTTGACCATTAGAAATCTATTAAAAAATTTAATTATGGTACGAAATCGAACAGAACCGAACCCGAACGGTTCCATAATTATATTTAGACCCGATGTTCCATTTATTAAATACCCTAAAATTTTGGTTCGATTCGAGTCTCTTTGGAACCGAACCGAACCGAACCGAACGGACCACGTCCAACCCTAAGACAAATTACCATGTGGATATTGGGATTCAAAATACTCTATCATGATTCGGACCATGGGATGGGGTTTTTGTTTAAAATTTTTTTATTTTATTGGTGAAATATAAAATTTTAAATTTGCCCTTATACCAAATTGAATTTTTTGGATTGATTAACGGCCAAATGGGTAGATTCTACATGTACATAGCAATTTACCTAATGATTTATTAACAAATGATGTGATGAGATTTAATTGGATCAAATATCGTGACTCAAATAATTTATCACTTAGGTTTTAACACCTCATCACTGTGTAAAACACATGTTTGCAATCGAAATTAAAAATTTGGATATAATCTATAATAATTTGAAAGATTTGGAACCCCAGATCCAATTCGCCCATGAGAAAACTCAAATTTCTACATTATCAGGAGTTGTCTATGAAATTAGTAAATTATTGTGGAGGAAAGTATAATTTTTTGTAAATGTTGGGAAGGGCAAAACTTCACCATACCACTGCCCCTCTTTTCTCTCCCCCAAATCCCGACGATTCAAGTGACAATATACTGAAGGTATTATGGCATCACTAATCTTTGGTTTTGTTAAATAATTCTCGAACTCTTGATTGTCATCCATCTGTTTGGATTTGATATTTATTTTTTAATTTGAACCTCGGTGTTCATTTTTCTGTTGTAGGCGAAATTACAATAATTGGTAGGTTTATTTTCTTCTCATTAATTTAGAAAATTTAATTGTGTGAAAGTTTTGCAGTTTACCTATAAGGGTTCTAGTTTTGGATTAATTAGCGGTATGTTTCTTATCCACTTCTAGTGTTATTTTACTTTCGGTTTTTGATTTTTTTAATTAAAGTTCGTGATTTGATCATTTACTCGGGTGGATTTATTTCGTAAATGCTTCGTCTAAACACTTGAACTGAATATGTTGGAACCTATATAGCGTGGCATCATCAAATAACTTCACTTTTATTGTGCCTGAAGTTCGAGGTAATCGAACAACAGTGAGTTTAATTTTGTTGATGGTGCTTTGGAAATTATGATGCAGGAGTTCTTATGGTTTGTAGAGATGATAAGTGTTCATATGACGACTGATCAACACAAGAAATTGGATAATGCACCAGCACAATCTGCTGTGAGATTTCAAAACTCGGCTTCAAACTTTAGTAGGTGGAGCAGGAAAGCACCGTTTGTACGATATGGTCTTCCAATGATTTCGCTTACTGTGCTTGGGGCTCTTGGACTTGGTCATCTACTGCAAGGAAGGTTAGTTCAAATGCTATGTTGGATTATTGTTTCTGATCATGCATCAAATATCGTGGGTATATGTTGAACAATGAAGGAGTCTGCTTGGATTTATTTATTGTCTTCATAAGAATGGCTATGTAAGTTTTCAATTCAGATGTCTTAATATTACTTGTAGTGAATAGAAACTCAGTAAGAAGATTATTATTATTATAGACATTGATGAATGAGACAAGCACAACAACTAAAGCAAAGTTTTTATATTTCAAGAAAACATCCAAATGGAAAATAAAAAATGACAATTATCAAGTACGTCGCTTCCCATTTCATTTTATCAAGTAAATATGCTATAGCATAATATGATCATTCTTGCTATTGATGCATACTTCCATGCAATCAACTTCAACAGCAATTATAGTGTGAGAGTTGTCCCTTTTAAGTGACATTAATAGGCAACAACAACAAAGGTGAAGCTGTGTACAAAGAATTATAAGAAGAAGAAACTCCTATATTTTTAGCAATAGCATATGTACACACTATATACAAGGATACCGTCTCTTATCTAAGCCACTACAGAAAATGAATAATTCATAGGCAAATAAGTATGGCATTCTAATTCAGTGTGGTAAACCTAAGTTGCTCATCTTATAAGTTATAACACCCTAAGTTGTTTTTCTAACACTTTTTTCTGCGGATATAGAAAGGGATGTGATTATATAGGACTCATACATCATAATGAAGATATGCATTGTGCTCTTCTGTAGGTTTTTATTTTTCACTTTAATGGAGTGTAATTTTGTAGTTCAGCAAGGATATCGCTAAAGTGAAGGACGACCAGGAGTGGGAGATTATTGAGACGAGAAAAGCACTATCAAGAACAGGACCTGTGGATGCCTACAAGCCCAAAAAGATTTCACTGGAGGAAGAGATGAAGGTATATGAGCATATTCAGCCAAGCTTGAAAAGATCACTTATATCTAAAATAAATTTTAAATAATATTTTATTTGGTTAAAGTTGGAATAAGTAAGTTACTTCTTTTGACACTAAAGTAAGAGTTACTTTTAAAAAAATCAACTTTTTTTAATTAAAAGTAAGAAAAGAGTAAGTTTGGAGACTTTTTACTTCTTAAGCTTAGCCAAATGAATTTGCTTCTGGAGCTTAATTGAAAATATGTTCTTTTACAGACTATGCAACTGAAGGTTGATATAGAAAATTATGAATACAAGAAAATACCGAAGCCTAACTAGGGAAGGTGAAGTCAGTTGATGTCTGTCAGAAGTTTTTTTCTAAATTTTGCCGGGTTTCAAGCATGCTGTGTTTTTTTCACTTGTGTAGCCAATTCTTGAAAGGTGAGTAATTGTGTAATTGATTCAGTGATGGATACATAGCGAATAATCTGCAACTATCCGCAAAATCTTTTGTCTTGGTTTATCCACTTGTGTATGAACCAATTTATTTTGAGCTATTGTGAACTTTTTTTATCAACATTTATGAAATTTTGATTTGTTCCCTCTTTATGGAGGTTATTAATTAACATTGAGTTCTTGGATGAAGAAACTGAGGAATAGCAATATTTTCTTTTAATTTGGAATAATATCTGGGGTGTATCGAGCAATTAGTTCCATTACTCTTTTTTTGTTGATTTGTGCTCTTACAATCACCACAATCGGGGCGACGGCATTCCACAGGCAGTATGCTTGCGCTTTAGCCGCCGCCTCAATTCGTGATGGAAATTGGCTCTAATGGTCATTGTTAACAGTTGATTTATCCTTGTAGTGCGGGTATCACCCACGACTCAATTACAACTCTCAAGTCTCATCATACTCGTATGTAGTGACTATTTTACATATTTTAAGGGTATGTTCAGTATATTGTAGACATGTCCAAATATGTAAAGTAAGTTGTTTGGTTTAAATGCAGTATATGTTGACCGATGACACGGTCCTTTTGAGACCAAATGAGGTTGGGCAGTCTACCCGCCTTTAGAAATGAGAGGTTTACCCTTTAAATTATTTTTAGATTTTAGAATTTCTTTTAAGTGAAAACCATGCCTTTGAATAGGTTGAGGTAATTATATTTAATAGTTATTTTGAGTTAATCATATTTAATAGTTTTTTTCATTTTTATTATTAATTCGCCCCAATTCACTAACTTTTTATTGACTATGTATTTGCTTTTCAATATTATTTTATTATCTAGATGCATTATGTCCTCCTATTTCTCCTAGTAATCCTCCAAACCACTTATACTTAACCAATTCCTATCCAATTTTGTGCCTCAATTCAAAAGCACCTCCTAACTATCTTAATTCATTCCAAACTTTCTTCAACAGAAAACACATATAATCAAGAAAATTGAAAAATACAACAATAAAATTGGCTGCCAAGAACAAAAACTTAGCCACTCTATTATTCAGGTATATTGATTAGCAAGTCAAAGGCCAACATCAGCAGCTCACTGACTGTGCCAAGGGATGTATGCCGTCGTGCATGCGGCTGAATGGTGCCACCAAGAGCGCCTGTGAGCTGGCCTATGAGCAATACTGTCACCAAGTTGACAGTGGTGTTAATCTTGATAGGAGCATCTGAGCTTCATCATCTTCAATTTTTGCTGATATCCAAAAGAGTTGTTTAGTTGTATTGAAATCATAACATTAAAGCAATGGCAACCTGGCAAATAGGCAAATGAGGCATCTGTATCACTAAAGAGATTATTCAGCATCAAGAATACTTCTTTCCCACTCGAATACATGTGATATTTTCTCGTCTTCAAGTGTAAGAAAATGCGTACATAATGATTTTCTTCCAAGAATATTTGAAATCACTACCAGAAGTTGTTCACAGGCATGAATTTCATCCATTTTCTTCACTCCGTTGAACTCAAAGGAAAGATCTCTCCACGGCTGGCAAAATGATCTGCGCAAAATAGGGCGAAGTTTCTATTAGCATTCAGCAGCACACACTAAGTAGTATTCGTAATTCACCAGAGCAATTTATTAACGTAATATGAAGCTAAGAACACGTTAGGCCTAAAGAAAGTAACGGCACTTTTCCAAGAGAAATTGAAGATTTGCTCTTTCCAAAAGTCGCTAATGCTTTTTTCGGCAAATATGCTTGTCGAAAAAAATTTACTTAGAAGTAGCCTTTAAGCTTAGATACATTGGGTTCAGCTTAAAAGTTACTTAAATCCGTTCTAATTTTTTAGGCTTACAAACATGCTCGCAAGTAGCAGAGAATCAAGAGCTTGGTAGTTTCAGCAATAAAGAACAAGAAGTCAGTATCAATTTTCATGAAAATTATTGAATTATGTAAATATTTCTCACTAGTTTAAAATACGCAACTGGTTTAAGATTTTGTGAACTCTGCCAAAAAAGGATAAAGTACTTTTTTAGTGCATTTTTAGCTGAAAAACTCTACAGAAAGAATAGACCTTGACTTGAAAGTATCAAAATGCAACCCTTCAGTTTTACTCCACATTGTTGGCCACGCATAAGCAAGAAAAATCCCAGTGGGCACCCCTAATTTATCCCCACCCAAATACTTAAGGAGCTGTATTATCAAGAAAAATAGAAAATCATGCTTGCAGACTTATGATGAGACCACCATTGGAATGACAACTATACTTTTCCTTTGGGAAGGGGATTGGAATGGGAATGGGAAAGTGAAGCAGTGCAAGTATATTACCATCTCCAGGCAGGATTAGCTTCGTCAGGGCAGTGAATCTTCGATAGAAGCGATGGCAAAGAAATGCCAAGACCAAGCGAAATTTCCATATATGGTAAACAGAAAGAACGCAGTAAACGATTAGTCATTTGCTAGAGATAAGTAGCTAAAAAAATGGCAATACAAAGGGTCATCAGGATGTAGAATCAAGGTACAAAAAAGTTAATTTCTCACTATCTTTACGGTCAGGATGTTAGACTAGCATTTTAATGTACATGAAAGCAAAAGAAGACTGCTTATTTATCCATGTTCGCAATGACATGCAAAAATGCATGTCATAGTGAGTGCTATTAAATCTCCCTTCCACTATCTTTTAAAGCCATAGAGAGCCTTTCACATTCTGTTTCAAGCCAAAAAAACCAATTCTGCCAATCTGAGTTGTCCAAACTCCATAGATGTCAATACCAACTTAATTTAATCATCCATGGATTGGTATAAAATTCATTCCCTATTTAGGATCCACTAAAGGAAATCAGGCTGACCTAATCCTATTCATCAAAAGATCGGGCCTGCAAGCATATGAAAAGGCAAAATTCCTAAATACCAAGAATTTCTATCTTCGTTCGAGCACCCAGAATTCTGGAAAAGGAAACCATGGATAGTTATCTTTACGCACAATCGGTAGAGTTAGCCCTCTACAATAACCTGGGAAAGGAGTTAAGCACGACATAATTAGCTGATAAATTGCTAAATCGTATGGAAGTGTACCTGTGGAGGAAGAACCGGAAAGAAGCAGAAGACACAGTGCAGAAACAACCGATGGAAGCAATATATGGTTTACACCCAGCAACTGTTGCAGATAAAAAAATTGATGCAGCTAATATATCTCCTCAGCCATATCCAACCTCGTTTTCTCCAAATCCATTCACATGGCATTCAAAAAGAGACTGCAAATTGTTAATGTTTGACTGCTCCCATAAATTATCCGTGATAAATTTACGTAATTTACACGAAATCTTTCCCAAGATCACTGAAGCAGTCAACCATCGCAAAAGCTTTGATACAAGAGAATCTTCAGGTTCTTCTTTCTCTGACAATGCTGTCATGTGGTAATCAGATTCTTCAGGCTGAAGCACATTTGTTGACTCCCACTGGATGGCAGTTCTAACTGCCCAGCTTAAGAATTTTGACAGATTTTCATGATCCTGCACAAAGCATATAAAAAATTGCAATATTTAAATGAATTAGATTTTATTAAGGTCTATATGATGAACGCTCAGTTTCATCATGCCAGGAAAAAAAAAAACTCCAATATATTAGATACTCCTAAATAACAAAACTATATCAAGCTAGCAAAATGATATACTGGAATTTCTCACTTGTCAATCATAGATTTCGATGAAGCTGCATATAAAACTATTGTAATATAAGTGAAGTGCAGGAACATCAATCAAATGATATTCAGCAACTGTGTTAATCTCCCAGTAACGGAGGCTAAGATAATAAATAGAGAGAAGTTGGACTAAAAAATGTGGAATGCTATTGAAAGAAGTGAGATTGGTGAATACGAAATTTTCTGCAGATTGGCAAGCATGCACAAGATGCTAGATCGTGTAAGGTAAGATTAAAGAGGAAATTTTCAAGAAAGTGGGTGTAAAAGATAAATGAACTTGCTTGACCTTCAAAAACAGCATATTGCCTTGAAAAACACTGGATAATCATTCAGAAAAGATTAGGTATTGCTTTGTATAAATGATGAAAAACTAAATAAAAAAGGGGTGTTTAAAGAAAGAAAGAAAGAAACGAACAAAATGTAAATATCACTTGTCCATAAGGGACCAAATATAAATGAATAATGACAAGGCCCTGCTGGTGACTGACTAAGAAGTTTGATGCTAAATAAAATTGGGTGTCTGAAGAAAGAAATACACGAACACTTTTTGACACACATAGGCCGCATTTTGTCCTTAGGCCGAACACTCAAGTATCATAAAATATTGGGGTATGAAGCACTGGAGGTCACTCAAAAAAAAAAAAAAAAAATCATTTTCACCACTGAAAGTTTTTTTTTTTTTTTTTACAAATTTAGTCGGCCAAGTTTCTAAAAAATATCAGATTAATCACTGATTAACCATTCCATCAGAAGTACCATGACTTTGCTTGCTGAATTTACACGTGGACAACATTAACAGTTAATTGGATGTGAAATCTTGAGATGTGTGGTGTGGTGTCTCTTATACCAATTGAACCAATGTAATAATCATTCTTGGGAGCACATGATATTCTATTTTGATTTGCCATTATCCTTGTTCGTGTTGTGACTAAAAGAACATTGATGACTTAGTTCTACCAATTCTTAAAGGAGATCTATTAAGGGCGGCTTTACATGGAAAAGGTAATCAAAACTGTATAGTTAGCATACCAGTAGAGCACTAGACTATAATGAAAGAAACACAAGGGAAGGAAAAAAAAAAGGTTCAGACTGTTAAGGAATATATATCCCACATCGATAAATGATGTTGACACAGACCAANACCAATTAATAAAGATTTTGGACTACTTCTCTTAACAAGGTTGACCTTTTAAGATGGAACCTCAATTCTTAACATGGTATCAGAACCCATTATGCTCCAACGAGCGATTCGATCCCGCTTAGACTCTAAAATGAGCACGTGGATTTTAAGATTGGTCTGTTCAAATGAGTCACCATTTTGCGGGGACGTGTCAAGGGATATATATCCCACATCGATAAATGATGTTGACACAGACCATTTAATAAAGATCTTGGATTACTCCTCTTAATAAGGTTGACCTTTTAAGATGAAACATCAATTCTTAACATACATTTTCTCTTGTTTA
>CAIGRT010134787.1:0-20542 GCA_903798405.1 Fraxinus platypoda
AAACCATTCGGTTCTCGATTCGAATACCCGTTCGGGTATTTCATTTAAAAAAATCCGCTCGGTTCGGTTCCGGTTCGGTTCGGTTCGGTTCGGACATTTTGCCCAGCCCTAGGTAGAACCTAGAAGAAGAAGAAGAAGAAGAAGAGGGTGGAGACTGGAGAGTGGAAACCGCCTCTTTCAAGTTCAGTCAGTGCTTGCGTTTGCACAGTAACACAACAAAGTTATCCCACATCGGAATCATATAGGTGAAGGCCAATAACTTTTGCCTATAAATAAATGGGCCAAGTTTCTTCTTTTCCATAAGCTTCCTGGGCCTCTGAATTGGTGGCCTGGGAGTTGAGTGTTTATAATTTATATTTATATTTATATATATATTATACAATATTAATAAATGGTAAATTAAAAAAACTCAAAAAAATTTAAAAATGCGCGCATTTGTACGCATTATCATGCCTTTGTGCGAGTTTTGGTGGTCAACGTAGGCGTTGACCGCGTTATCACACGCATATACCGAATGCGATGCGTTCTAACCACGCTTCGCGCGTGGGCGCGCGTACACGGGGCGTTTTGTCGCGTTTTAGAACACTGCTAGTTGATGCACGTGTTCTAGTTTAGTTGGCTATCTAATAGCGTGGAATGATTGTTAGTTATTTTACACGAACTTGGACCAGATTTTTGTCTCAAGATTGCACTATAAGTAAGGTAATGTTTCTAGTCCATGGATTATGAGCTTCATCTTTTATACAGCCTGTGAAGAAGGGAGGCTGATAATTTAAGGCTTCAAATATAACTAAATGCAAAATAAGATTAGTGCTAGAAAAAATTTCCACCTTCTCTTCTTCTTTCTTTTTTCTGTAGAAAAGCCTTGTCATCTTACAAAATAGCAACATGTTTCAAATAATAAGGGAGAGAAGAAATATATAAGAAAGTTTAAGCAACAGGATGTCACTCCAATACACTGGAATTTTTTGGCAACATGGTGTTATCGTGAATGTTCAAGTCATTGAGTGAATATTATATTTCTATGAAAGAAGGTTGGTAGAGGATTTCCAGGTCCAATTGTAATAACCCGTCCATCAGGTTATTCGTAGTTCTTTTCAACAGATGAGCTGTTCTTGGCAGTCTCAAGCATCTGCTTGTAGTTAAGTGCTATGAAGCAAGCTTCTTCTTCATGTGATGGACAATTTTCCCCACAGCTGATGTGGTGAACATGTAACTTCTTTCAGTGAGGATCTTCATAAGATAGTATGTGAGGTCACAACGAGCAAGGTTCAGATGAAGGATGGCATAGGATAGAGCATACCCCTCATAAATGGGGACAGTGTGACTCACATCATCACCAGAATCCAGCACAATACCTGTCATGAATAGAAATTGGTAGGAAATTAAATGAAATTACTTGTGTGCATATTGAAGGGAGATCATTTAGATTTCAAGAACTGATACATACCAGTAGTACGACAACTTGCAGTATAAAGAGAAACAATGGCCTGGATAGCAACATGTATTGCTGGAATACTAAAAGTCTCAAACATGAACTGTGTCATATTCTCTCTGTTAGCTTTGGGATTGAGAGGTGCCTCAGTGAGAAGCACATGATGCTTCTGAGGAGCAACACGAAGTTGTGATGCCTGATCTTTTCCATGTCATACCAGTTGCTAACTGTACCATGCTTAATTGGGTATTTCAAGGTCAAGCTACCTCTCTTAGATTGAGCTTCATGATCCACATATGCATCTTTCTATGCCATCCCAACCATAACACCAGTGTGTCGAGGCCAGCCTATAATACTTGGGAAACTGCCCTAGGAGCATCATCACCAGCAAATCCCGCTTGAATATAAAACAAAAACAGTTATTCCCCCTGTAACCAACTTCATAATAATTTAATAAGTGATATGGGGTTCCAACTAACCCAAGAATATTTGCTAACTTTCACCATTTCAATTCTATTATCACAAACAAGGGGCTTAATATGCTCACCTGTCATTTTTATTTACTGGAAAAGGAAAACATATCAATTTAGTATGGAAAATCACATAGATTAAGAATGACAATATAAGTAGTTATAGACAGATGAAACCATAAATAAGACAACATAGCAGAGGCAATGCAATGATTATATATACAGGAACTAACATTGTTAATTCTTGTAATTATAACAAAAATTAGATGGATTCATTTCATTCTTTCCAAAGACTGATGAAGATAGAAAAGGCGTGGAAAGGGGGAATACTGGCTTAGGTTTTCAAAATAACAAGAAGAAATTATTTTCCTAATCATACCATGATGACTCCTTGCAATATATACAATAGAAAACCAGATACACATGAAATCTCAAATTTATTGATTTTCCTTGTTAAAACAATTCAAAATCCTTAAGCCTAGAAATTTCCTGACAGTAAATAAATGTGGTCAGAGTTTGGTATCCAATCAGCAATACAGTGTCTTGCTTTGAGTCACCCAGCAGTTCACTAACTACATTTAATAGATTACAGCAAAATATGCTCTGCAAAAATAAAAGACAAGTGGTAGTATTATTTGAAATAGATCATAGTCGATCAAATCTTACTTGACTTAGATTTAAACAAAAGATCTACATAATAATTGGAATATAAACTCGAAACAATATTTAGCACCCACAGAGAGAAGATATATTCAATATATGAAGCAAGTTGAGTAGATAGGAGAAATTGTTGACAGAAAATTTACTGGGGGGCAAATGCAGAACTCGGGGTAAAATCAAGAAATACGGTAACATTATAAGCTTAGATGAAGGGATTTCAAAGTTCTCCCACAACCGAAGACAACTGATAATGAGTTTTAGAAAATGTGGTCAAACAAGGGCATGATAAGAAACTGTTAAATCCGAATTTTATACTTTTGTTACCTTCCCATTCAATCAAGGGAAAAAAACCCCATTTTGCATTCCATGCAGTGAACAACTATATATGTCAAAGCAAAAGTACATGAAGAAAGGCTAGATTCATAATCAAAATTCAAGTATAATGAAAAAGTACTCCATTGATTTTGAGAAAGAAGATCAATGTTTTGGTCCAAATTATAGTATTACTAAAACAGAATGATATTCCAAATCATAGAATGGAAGTACAAGTAAATTAATGGTCAATCATTTGTATATCTAGAGATTTCAACAATGTACAGTTCTCACCAATGGATATTAGGCCTATGTCTATTATATTAGAGCAACAATTCAACTTCAAACTCTCAAGTTTGGTAAAGCCATATCCAACTGCAGCCAATCCAGAATGTGATAAATACTAAACATGAATGAAATAATGAAATGGATGAAGGATTCAAACATATCATAAAACTTAATCAAGAAATTGAAGGCATATAATTAAACATTTAGAAGGCTACAGTTGTGAAAGTAACAAAGAAAAAATCTGTATAAAAATGTAAATATTGAATAACAGGGAATTTAAGACATTACCAAGTTTAAACCTATGGCAATAAGATGATGCACTGATAAAGCCTTGGCCAATTGATGATGACCACTCCTCAGGAAATGGTGATTTAGAATGATGAGAATCTACCTATTTTCTCCTCACGAGACTCCTCAAATCTTCAACATTACTGTTATTTTTTCTGTGCATGACAAAGAAAATCCATAGCCGACAAAGTAAATCGCAGTTGGGTGTTTAAACATTAAAACTGAAATAAATGAATTACATTCTAGAAGTTTTTTAAGTTGCTTTTTAATCATATATTTGAAAATATTTTAGCATGAAGGATTAATTTCATATGTTACCTATGTGTCTGCTTGAATGTTGTACGCTTTTGCATAACCAAAATCAGGAAGGAGGATATACAAAGTATTTATTACAGCAAATATCTACTGCAATCTTTCGCCTGTATATCGTCATTCTGTCTGACGAAATGGATTCTATTGGATGTCCAAAAATGAAGCAATCTATATATTTGAGCAAAAAAATTGGACAACTTGGCCAGAGGAAAATGGTGTAAGTTAGATTGCATAACTAATATAAATGTAAGTAGCAAACGGAATATTATAATAATGAATACGTATATTACTTACCCATTATTTGCACATGGTAGGTAAGCTGCGATTTGTACTTTCATCTTTTTGTTTCTATTCTTCCTTATATCTGTGCCGATGAAAAATGATGAAGATATTAACAAATATGGAACCACATTTAATACTGGATTGGCAAATTGCATGACTTCTTGTGGCGTATGAATAGTGTTGCTACAATCATATATCCTAAATTTCCATTCACTGAAATTTACATGAAAGATGTACCACTCACTGCCTACAAGTTGACATGGAATCAATAGATAATTGCACGTTATCCATGGTCTACCAGTCAGTGGTACATTGCCAATTACGTATTCTTCTAAACGTCGAATATCAAGAAAGCGTTGATCTTTGCTTGCAGTTCCTTCTTTTATGGTTTTCATCGTTACTAAGTGGTTAGAGCATTCGATTTCAAAGCCGAAATCTATAATTGCATACTCTTTCAAAACATGGTTGGAATCGTCGTTGATAAGTCGTCTCAACAATGTCAACTCGACTTCAAGATTCTAGCATTAAATAAATGTAAATTAAATATAGTATGTAATAGACTAATTTAAGATGAATGAAGTTTACTAGCCTTAATATTGATGTCTTGTGTTATATCCATTATAGTTTTCAGTGTATCTGTTTTGTGCAAATTTCCTCTTCCATCATCCCAATACGTACTGTATAACATAATAATATAATTGAAATTAGTTTGAAATACATAGAAGTAAAAGTATAATAGTTAAGTTATTTAGATTTTTTACCCGGATGGATTTTTTGTATCCAATCTCTAATTTCTGTGTATCTTTCCATATCATAGTTTTCTAAAGGAAATCTCTTCGAAAATTGTATTTGTTTTCCTTTACCTTTTTTTACTTTTGTAAACCTTCCATCATGTTGAGATATTGAACTTCTATGGAGAGAAATATCTTCTTGAACACAAGCTATAGCAGCTTGCATGTTGGATTGCCACTCAGACAAGTTATTCAATACACAACTATTTTCTTCACTGATATATGATGTTATAGAAGTCAAATTGGTATTGAAGTGAGCTTTCATGCTTGATTACATGTCTTCGTAGTGGTGTTGTTGTTGAAAATGTTCTTGCTGCCACTTCTGCTGCTGTTGAAATAATTCTTGTTGGTTTTGAAGAATTGCTTCGTAGTGATTTCTCGATTGATCAATGATGTCCGTTTTGAAGGTGTTGCACAAATTTGATACATAGTTGTCTATGTACATTGAGCATAGCCTCTATGTCTTCTCTAGTATGCTGTCTATGTATGTTCAACATGTCTTCAATTTCTTGTTTAGTGACATAATTGCATTCAATGGAAGAACTTTGGTCAACTCCAACCGAAATATGTGTCATAGGATGAGTATCACCGTTACTTCGGTGTGCTGCATTGTTTATCTCTCCTCTAACAATGCGATCTAGTATATCATGTTCATTGTCATGTGGTAAAGAAAGAGTGAAATACCATGTTGTTTCCAACTCTTCTTCATCAGGTTCCAAAATTGCAATCACTTCAATCTGGGATTATTTTAAAACTATATAATCAAATGGGGATTATTTTATAAATATATAATTAAATGCATAATTTAATGCGAGAGATAATGAAATAATGAAAATACCTTTTTGGTAGCCAAGTATTTTTTAACCGTTTTAACTGTCAAAAATTTATTGGTCTTCCATTTATGCATTCTTGGAGCCTGTGCTGTTTTGTATCTACGGCGTCCGAATTTTGATCTAATTCGGGGAAAAGCTTCGTATGTACAATACTAAAAGATAATTAATATAAAGATTTTATATTATATATAAACTTTACAGCTGCAAAATATAAGAATAAAAGAATATACCAATAGGAGAAAATACCTGAAATGTAAGTGGATATCCATGCAATGTATATTTACATTCATATTCTTGATTCTGTTGCATCTTGTGTAGTATTTGGAGGTGGGATTGTTGCAATGAATTTAATAAAACAAAGTATGCTGTGCTTCCCCAAGGATACTCAATGAAGTTGTTGAGATCTTCCACCATGCCTAGAGTTTTATAATCAATATTTCTTCCAGTAGGGGTCAACACACACTCTACCCACATAACCAACCCTAGCTTAAATTTATCTTCCTGATGCTGACAGAGATGAAATGCTTCAAAAAACAATGACATGCTAATTTTCTTTGTACCATTAAAATACCGATTTCTGAGTCGACTATTATTGGAGCGAAGATTAACTGATACCTCATGGCATGGTAAGCCCGTGATAAGATAGAATTCTTGCAAACCAAAGCATGACAAATGATCATCTAATTTAACCTAAACCTCGTTGTTTTTCTCAGAATCTACAAATCTCATTATGAATTCATGGATTAATTTACTACTAAATTGACATTGTTCGTCTTCTCTATATATCACTCCATATATAAATCCATGAAACTTACTACTCAATAAAGATGCTTGTTCATCTGCATGTATAAGTTCTACAAAATCTTTCACATATCGATAATTTGGGAATTGAGTGATTGGCAGAGAACCATTGATTTAGAGATAGTATATATTGTAAAGACATCTGCAAAAACACAATTGGATATAATTTATCAAATTCGACAGTCAACCATAAAATTTATACTCTAACATAAAACCAGCAAGATAGAATATGCTTCACTTTTTTATTTTTTCTTTATCTTTATATATGGTACTTGAACATCAAGTCCTTTACATATGAACAAAAGTTGTAGTAAAAAATACTTTCTTCATATAAATTTTTTTGATAGATAAGATAATCCACTCATGTAATTGAAATGAGTTTCGAATTCACTCAAAGAACTCGAGTGCTACCTCAATCTGCAGCTAGCAACAAAATCAACTTGTCACAAGAATTTAGACGATGTGATGAATCAAACCAATACAAAGTTATCGCAAGACTAACTTATGGAGTGATAACCCTCTTTCTGACCCTATCTGATTCGGTACTTATAGACACATACGATGTGTCTGAAGTTCCTTCAGCCTTTTCTACAACATGGCAATCTAATAGTGGTGAAGATGCAGAATCTTCCTCTCTGATGGTTTCACTAAAACTGGTACTCTGCTCGACAAAATTTTCTAGATCTTTAAGTTTGCTTTCATGTTCCATTTTTAAACTTTCTAAATCATCTGATATCTATGGAAAAGATTTGTGCATAGAGAATAAGATCAGTGGAAGGAAGATATAATTGTTATAAAAGGTAGCATTCACACAGTCATTTTCATTTAAGCAGATTGAAGATGTCGATTCTGATAAGAGATAGGCATCTGGTATTCGCTTCAGGATTTCTCATTCTGAATTGTAGCAAAGTTGAAAAGAATTCTTATCATACACATCAATTCTGATATTTAGTTATATATTTAAACTGAACACATAGGCACCAGATAAGTAATCGAATCTAAGTTCATTTCCAGAAAAGAGAATATTTCGGTACTGGAAATCGAAGAGAGGCAAAGGAAGAAAAGATGTCAAGATTGAGGTAGACATGAAGCTTGTCAACTGAAATGTCTGAAGTTGATCCATTATCGGGTGGGTCCACAAGAGTTTAGACTCCAAAAAAATAGTGTTCCAACTAAATCTTAAATTCCACTCCAGTAAGCATAATCTTAAATTACTAAAACTTTTATAGTGACCTGGACATAAAAAACTTCAAGCCATGTCAAAAGAGATTTCAGCCCATCTCCCAAATATGAGGTTCACAAAATACCCCAAATGTCAAGTGTTCAACATGCATAGTTTAGAAAAGTCTATGAATAGATCCCGCTACCACCGAGAACCTTTCTGATGTATAGGAAAATGCCTTTTAAGGCTTTATTACAACGGTGAGAATTTACACAACAACTCTAGCTATATTTAATTTGAGTTTTAATGATCAGCCTTTTTTTTTCCAGAAATAAATTTAGGTAGCATCACAATTAACAGATCAACTTTCCATGTAGTTATAGTTCTTCCAGAACTTCTAGAATGATTCAAAAAGACAAAAAATTCTCTAAAAATCATATTGTGCTGCTGGCTCGTTTTCAATTAATTACTACCAAAAAGTTTAGCAACGTGAATTCTATAGGCATAGATGGAGATTCAAATGGTCCGCGAAATCACCTTACCATGCTCTGCTTGAACCTATAGCTAAAACTGAACAGAAATTATTCACAACTATTAACTAAAATAACAAAACTCCTTTGACTTAGAGAAATTCAATCATTTTCACCAAACATATATGCTTAACCTAGTCATTCATAGATTTCTTGCTAATTTCTATAGTCCTACATGAGCTAGATTAATTTCCTGCTTCAGGTGCCAAACCATAGCCCAAAAAATTAATCTACATTTCCTTTTTCTTGTTTTTTTCTCTCTAAAAATTCTATATAAAAAGACATATATAAACAGAAAATGCAAACATATTAATATGGATAAAGTGTGAATAAACCCATATCAAGAGTCCCAACCAAAAAAAGTTGAAAATAAATAATAAGGCAGATTTTTTCCCGAGTTGACTCTTAAAAATATTAAAATTCAAGAATTTTTTTCTGCAGCACAATCAAAAGTCTCTTCAGAACATCATCAGAACAATCATCAACAATCAAAACCCATAAACCCAAAATTAATGAAATGAAGAAAACTCAAACACCTAATACATAAATATAGGGACCAAGGCTCTTTTGTCAACGCTACAGATGATAAGCAAGCTGATTTTTTATTTATCTATTATTATTATTTTGTCTTTTTCTCCAAGTATCAGCAGAAGAAGAAATCCTTTTTTGAAGTCATAAATAAATTCACTTGACTTCCAAAATATCAATGCTGTAGCTACACGAACGGTCCTATGGTCAGTTTGGTGCTAAGCTCAAAACACAATTCGCACAGTGCAATCCTTAGGATCAATTTGTTTGAACTGTTACATGATATGAATTCATACATACCAGAAAAGTAACAAATTTTCTAAAACGTATCCCAAAAAAATTTCCAGAAGCAAGCTTACAACTTTTTAATGATCCAAAGACAAGCACCTCGAAACAGAAACTGTTTTCCGCGAAGGAAAGGCAAGGAACTGTCTGTCGTACATATACAAAGAGAAAGAGATGCAGAGACGAAGGTAGAAATATTAACCCATCTAAATATCCTGTAACAATGTGCCTATTATGACAAAATATTACAAGTTTTCAACTAAACACTTGGCTGCACACTTGCAAAACTGACTCCTCAACTTGTATGTTTCTTTAGACAAACGACAATATTGCTTTCTCGTTCCCCTTGAAGGGAATAGGAGGAAGCCCATCGAAAAAGGTTGGATCCACCATATGTCAGCAACATATAAATAGATAACACTTGCCCATAAGAGTTCTGTCCAGAGCTTATTCAAGAGCATTAAAAATAAAGCTCACATAACACAGTTATACAAACCTAGATTGTTCATCAAAATAGGCAGAACCTAACCAATTCCCCCATAGAGAGAGGGAGATGAAGAGAAGGGGGAGGGGGGAGGGAATAGGCAATCAAATGAAGCCTTAGGTATACACATACCCTGCTCTTAACACCAAACAAGAAGCATCTGATCTAAATGGCCTTTGATCAAAGCATGTACAACATCAAAGTTTCTATAGAATCTTCCTCACAATCTCAGCTAACCTCGCACTGATTCAGGATTTATCTGTCCACTGCTTCCACCATGAGCATTAAATCCAGTAACAGGCATTGGTCGCTGATCAAAATTCAATAACTTTCTCTGACGCTCAAAGCTAGTAGAAGAAAAAATTCCCAAAGTTCATGGACTCTCGGCGCAAGCAATAAACAAGAAATTAACTTCATTTTCTTCTTTATTAGTTAATACTACCCAATACTCTCAATTTTATCTTGCCAAACATAACGTCGGAGTCTATTGTTGAGGATTTATTCAACATATTCACAATCAAGGGACATAAGAAAATGCGAATGATAAAAGTCTTATAGGTTAAAAAATAAACATAAGACATGTTAGTTTTGGCGGCACCCACAGGAAAATCAAACCATGTTCTATGTTCTATTGAGGTAACAGATAATTTGTCCATTTTATGAAATCATTTCTTGGTAGGCGAAAGGATAGCTTCAAAGGCGACTACCCCACTATTATATCTCACTAAAGAGCATGAATTTTGGGGAGGATTTAGAGTACTCCAATTGCTATTAATCTTCTAGAATTCACTTAATAATACAAGAAAAGACCACAAAGTTAAACAACGTAATTCGAATGCTAAGAATGTTTGCTTTCTTTACTAATCTAATATATATATTTTGAAGAAAAAATAGCAAAACATGTGATAATTATTATGGAAATGAGCATTTTGCCATACCTCTATTAAGCAAGTACGAAGAGAAGTATTGCCTGCTAAATTACAATAAGCTTGCAGAAGTTTTTGAGAACCAACTGATGCTCTTCTTCAATGATAGCCCACTTAAGATGGATCCATTGTCTACAAATTTCCAATACAAAAAATCACAAAAAAATGAAAAAGTATTCAATAAAATTTGTGAAGTATTGAGTAGTCGCAATGCACGAAGAACCCCTTTAGTGGACTTAAACTCCAAATTTACACAAAACAGATTGACAAAAAGATGCTTTAACACAAACAAAAGCCAGTGCGCAACGGAGACAAGTGTGTGCCTCCGTTGCGCAAGGAGACACGGCGTGTCTCCGTGCGCCATGGAGACACGATCCGTGTCTCCGTTGCCGGCATATTTTCAGTCATGTAGGGGAGACAACCTACCTTTTCCGGCGAGGTGGTGATGATGGTGGTTGCTAAATCAACTCCAGTGGAAATGGATAAATTTAGTTGGGAGTGTGGGAGTGTGAATTTTATGTTGCAATTGTAAATATGATGAGAATCAATTGGTTGAAGATTTTCACGTGTAGTGAATGAATTGGTTGAAAATTGAAAGGGTGAATAATTGGGTGGGTAGTTGAGTGGGTAGGTGAAAGTGTAAATGTAAGTAGTGAATCCATATAGCTGAAACTTTGTTAAAAATCAATATTGAAACTTGGTTTTAGTAATTGAATAAAAAGGCATTTAGTTGTATTAGTATTGATGTGCTGAAAATTCAAATGGAGATTACTAAATTATATACTGATTACACAAGAGAGTTGCATTAGTATTGATGCAATGGCTAATTTTTTTAGAATCAATAGATAAAAAAAAAAAAAAACATGATAGTTGACATATGTAGCAGCCAACAAAGGATGTTTTATACATTTCAAAAGTATTACAGACTCCATCACAGATAAGTTACAAGCTATAGCATTATTAAACCTATTATATATATTCTTCCTATCATTTACAAACTTCATGGGCAGTCTTGATGGAAAAGTAGGTTACAAAAGCCAAAAGGCCATGAAGATTCTGTAAATGATGCTACAAAATAAAACAAAGGCTGGGTAATTGGATGGAGATATCAAAACGAGCAGACAATCTTTTAGGTTGTAGCATTGATGTTGTCTTCAAATACACAACCTGATTAGTCTAGTTTTCCTTTCTCTGTAACCTGATCATTATGTGAGTTGGGGATAACTATTTTTGTCACAGCATCTATGTTGCACAGTGTTGCTTCAGTTGAAGTTTGGAACAATGATCATTTTGCTGATGGTGGTGACATGTCGTCGTCATCATAATTCTTGTCTACTTGTGAAAGGCGTGGGAATCCTTTGTCTTTCTCACTCGCTTCTTGTGTTTCATCAGCAAGAGTAGAAGATGCATTGAGGACAAATACAATTTCGTACTTATATTCAGCAGTGTTTGGCTCTAGTTGTGTGACCTTGACATAAAATATGTGTTCTTTAGGATCCATTTGAATGAATTCATCAATGTTTGGATCACTTCCCTGAGAAATGAAAAATAACTATTATTATGCATAAATTATTAAAGCTGACATAGTCAGGGATGATATATGCACTTACTGAATTAGAATTCTTCATCACAGTCTCAGCATTACACTTCAACAATGTCTCAGCAGGGCTGCCAATTGCACTTGCAATTAGGATTCCACTGGCATCTTCTAACTGTACATTAGCATTTACCTTATGATGGTGGAGATTAAGTTCATTATCATCAAGAAGAAAGATTGAAACAAAATAACACGTGTGAAGTTTAATAGTTCATCAAGGCATATTTATAAGTGGTACAAATCCAGCAAGGATTACCTAGGGACAGCCTTCGAGGAAGGATATTTGCAGTAAATACAGGGGAAAGTCTCACCAAAATCTGTGTGGCTGACTTTATTACAGTTGCTACAAGACATGTACCAAAAAGTTTGATTTTTTCCTACGATGGTTGATTTCGCTTTGATCTAAAAGTATTTACGCTGTGGAAACATTCATTGTTATTGTTAACATGCATCTATGTAGAGAGAAATAAATAGTATTTACACAATTCAAATAAGTTACCCCTAGTAACCAGCCTTTTATATTGTGTATTTGAGTAAATTTCTTGTGAGCTAGAGGAGACAACTTTGTTGGTGTTACTGTAAGAAATGGTTTCTCCAGTGTAATTTCATTCAGCTCTTCAGTATGTGCTTCCACCCTAGGAACATACGATTTTGAATTAATGAAAGATAACTATTAACTAATGACATATAATCAGTAAAATATTTTGTATTTATCATGCTCGAAACTCCGCAACTTGGTTAAAAGTACCATCTATAAAGAATGTGCTATTTATTTTAGTTGACAGTGTAAGACCAGCAGTAAAGACTAAATGTTAATTCTTCTTTGTATAGATTTATATTAATTGTTATGGACAAAAAATAGTTGGATAGAAAGGTGTAGGAGTTATCACCATTAAAAGATGACACTTTCAACCGGTTTGCTAAGATGACAGGTTTTTTGGCAATTTTTTCAGTAAGAATAATGCATTCTTTTTCTACATAACTATCCCACATTGTTAAGATGATTGTATGGAAGTTGTTATCAATCAGTACAACATCTTGCACATATGTTTGGTTGCCATATCGTGTTTGAATAAGACGTTTTGGCCGCATGTCTATAGCAACCGCAAGTATGCCTAGATATAGTAAAGAAGTTAATATATAGTAACATAGAGTGAAACGGAGAATATATGAATCAAGAAGAAAAAATGTAAGATATAGTTATCAAAAATAGAAATAATTAGCGTACTTATGTCATTGTTGAAGTTCATGTATTTTTTGAGTTCTTCGAAAGGAGTGAATGTGTACGTTGAAAACAAGAACTCCATGTTATTCTCATTCACTTGTTGAATTCGAGTTTTTCCAGTTATTGTCCACTGCACGTCACCATTTGTAGCTTTATATTCAGGTTTTGTGTCTTTCACGAGAGCATTTGAAACAGTGTATGTTTTGCTCAATACAAGCTGGTCTTCAAAGGCAGTGATATTCCCATCATACAATGTTGTGTGGACTTTATTTCCCTATGGTAGATGACAAATGGAAAATAGTTCATATAGTAATGTCATGGAAAAATAGGTTGATGGATTATATTGATTTATCACAAACTATTTACCTGGAAATCCATTAGCACCAAGTTTTGATATGTACTGTTACTATTTCTTGCTTGCTTTGGAGCCAATTTCTCAGCAACTATCACCTTGGCTTGCCAGTTTCTTTCATTTGGACTGATTTCTGGAATGAGTATAGTTTTCTGTCATCTTGTTGATCCTGGAGGAAATATAAAAAGATTAGAGACGGAATGCATAATCCTGTACTAATATGTAAAAGGTATGTATACCTACAGAAGAAGAAACGAAGTGGTTGATAAGAGAAAGATGTTTGGCTTGCTTGTTGCTCTAAGAGTGTGTGTGTGTGTATATATATATAATTGTAGTGCTTTTCTTCTTTTGAGAATGAATGGCAGGCAGACTAAAAGTAATACATAGAGCAAAAGTATACTCATATCATATCAGAGTGAAGTGTCTTGACATTTCTTTTGGAGATGTGACAGTCAGGCATGCATATTTTCAACAAAATACGGCTGTACAGACTGCTAAGATAGATACAAAATATCAAGCCAAAAAATTGAATGATTGTAATAGATTTTTAATTTTTAAGACAACTTTTGAAACAGTGTAACCTTTCCACACTCATTCTTTGCACTTTTCAGTTATCCCACTCACTAAATATATAAAACTTAAACTCCTCCTTTGAACAACAACAAAAAAAAAAGTTGATGATTTTTTAGATGCAGGGATTAACATATGAGTAAAAATTGAATCACCAATTCAATTGATTTAGACCTTAAATGAGCAGTTTAACATGACTAAAGCTTATAGTAAAAATTGAATCAGTGTGTTAAGCTTCATAAAATAAAATATGAAAATATCAAATTTTAAGAGTGAACCAAAACTTGATACATTTCTTTCAGTTGACACAGGTAGTAGAGATTTTCTTTTAACTCTGGTGATGGAAAAATGCAATTTATTAGTCCACATAAAAAGGTGTTGTACTAAACTGGTGATGCTCCTTCCATGCAGTTCCATGAGCTCATTATGTTTGGAATGTTGATAGAGTAAATGAATTCTCTATCAACTTTTTCTCCATTGTCTGTTCTGAATAAGTTAGCCCAATACTTCCATATTACCAGAGTAACATGAATAGTGTGGAATAACTTTTCCTCTCCAAGCTCTACTGTCTCCTAATAATTTTCAGGTCTGAGAGAATGGACTTTACTTATTGTAAACAAGTTCTGGAACCTTGATGGTAGTTTTACGTGTTCTGGTTCATGTGTTGCTGCATAAGAACCTTCATCTAGATGGACTGTTTTATAGAACCTGAAACTGCCTAACGCTTCAGTTTCTGTTTTGATTCGTGAAACTTCTTTGACAAGTTGTTCCAGATCATCCCAAGTGCTATAATAGATACCTTGATGAGCACCATTGTATATAGCATAATATTTTGGTTTACTTTTGAAAGATGCTAGCTTAAAGGATCCTTCTAAAGTTATCAGAGTAAAACCTATGCTGTATTCACCATAGGATAGAGAAATATTCTCTGTACAAATAAATGAATTATTAAAACAAAAAGTAATTTGTTCAACGTCTAGCCCTTCATTCCTAGTGGAAAAGGAATCAGAAAAGAGGAGGAAAGAGAATGGTAGTAAACTACAAACAACTGAAGGAAAATACAGTTGATGATGGTTACTTCATTCTTAGAAGGGACGAGCTTATGAATCAGATTAGAGGAATGAGTTGGTTCTCGACTCTAGACTTAAAATCTGGATTTTGGCAAATAAAACTTGATGACAAAAACCAAGAGCTTACAGTTTGTAGTTGTCCTCAAAGACATTACCAATGTAGAGTTCTTCCATTTGGTTTAAAACAAGCACCAGGTATTTTTCAAAGATACATAGATAAAATTTTTAAAGACTTCAAAGAGTTTTGCTGTGTATATATTGATGATATCCTTATATTCAACAACACTCAAGATCATATGAAGCACCTTGATATCATTCTTGACATGTGTAAAGAAATTGGCATAGTATTGTCTAAAAAGAAAGAAGCTCTAAACCAAAATAGAATAAAATGTGTTGGTTTAAAAATTGAAAAGGATATGCACAGGTTACAACTTTATATCCTTGAACATATTGAAAGGTTTCTAGATAAAATAGAAAATAAAAAACAGTTACAGAGATTTTTCGGATGTTTAACATATTCAGAGCCTACATTCCAAGACTTGCTGAAAACAGGAAACCCTTACAGGTAAAATTGAAAAAAGATCATGATTGGAATTCGACAAATTCTGATATGATCTTGGGAAAATAAAAGGTAAAATAAAAAAATTACTAACACTCTATCACTATATGCGAGGTGATAAAATGATAATAGAAACAGACAGCGCAAATAAGCATTGAGGTGCAGTTTTAAAAGCAAAAACAATGGTGAAGTTGTTGAAAAACTTTGCAGGTATACTTCAAGATTATTTCGTAGAGCTGAAGTTAATTAACATTCAAATGAAAAGGAATATTTAGTAGCTAAAAATGCAATTCCAAATTTTCAAGATATGTTGTCAGTGTAACATTTTATTGTTAGAATTGATAGCAACAAATTTACTCATTTTTTAAAGCAAAATTTTAAAGGTGATTATAAGCAAGGAAGATTAATCAGATGGTAACTCTAGTTTTGTTATTACAAATTTATCGTGGAACATATCCAAGGAAAAAATAATTGTTTGACCGATGCCTTAACCAGATAATTATCTTATCTTGTTTTACACGAATATGGAGCGCGATCCCTCTAAGGAGATGCTGGAGTTTCAACTCCAATTAAAACAAAAAGAGCTAGAAATTCAAACAAAGGAAATTGAAATCCTGAAATTGAAGTTGGCATTCAGTAAGAAAGAAAGAGGGAATTCCTTCGAAATCATTCCTCAAAAAGAACAAAAAAGAAACCTTTCACACGGTGATGGGTTTAATTCCCAGAAAAGTGGATATTCAATCTCTAATGCAGAAAGTAGTATTTCAAATACTCTTTCTAGCAGTGAGCCCGATGGATCAAATGAATCCTATGGGACAAATCAGAAAGAGGAATGTGGATCTGATAAGGTTCAGCCTCAAGAGGAAAATGATTCTGAAAAGGATCAACCTCAACAAAAACAAAAGGAGATTGAAGGCATATATAAAAAGGTCAACTTTCTAAACAAACAGTCAAGTAGGTAAATGAATCAACTTCTCCGAATCCAACTCCTAAATTTTCTCAGCACTTTTCTATTCATTTTGGCAAAGAACGAATGTAGATACCCTTTATTTAGGCACTGGTGTAATAAATTGATAAAAAAGCTCCAGTGTATATCAACAACTAATTTTAAAATTTAAGCAATCTACATAAATTGATGGAAACAGAAAACTGTAAAATACAATAACTGTAAACCCAAGAATGAGTAAACATAAAGTGAGTGATTTTTAAATATATCTTGAACAATTCAGTTAAGAGGTCGATGTGTAGAGTTATTAATCAAGGTATTGAGGTTAAAGTACAATTAAATTTTGAAGAGAAAGCAGAAGTGAGATAACTTATTGGGGTTATTGGGAACTGGATTTTTTTTTCACACTCGATTTATAAGGATTGTCACTTCATCTAATGATGCCAAAGATTGTGGAGTCTGGACATTTTATATAGATATTTTTGCCATGCTTACCACTAATTCATGGTAATTTGCATAATCAGGGATTATCTTCAATGCATGTTTGATGGATAATAAATCAAATGCTGATTGATTATGAAAAGCACTTACTTTGTATGACGAAGGTGAAAGCTCTTTATTTTATGACATTTAGTTACTGGATTTTTTGGGGATACATTAACCAATCCGGAAATACAATAATGTAATCCCTTTACTAAAAAGATAGAATATACCATAAAATGATTACTGATGTCTCTTACATGAATGTTAAAGTCTGGAGCAGCACCAGCAATGAACCAAAAAAAAAAAAAGAAACTTGGAAGCAAATGTCCAGATTCAACAGTACCTAAATTACCATCTTTTAGATTATAGTGATGAAATATCAAAAAAAAACTTGGAACCAGAAAAAAAAAAACTTATTGTGAAAAAAAAAATTTGCTTGTTGACCCGAGCTCTCCTCCAACTATGCTTTAATCTCATCCTGCACCAACTCCAAACTCTTCGAATGAACCACCAATTCCAACATTTCTCATGAATGAATCTCTCGTGACCCATCATTGCACTAAAACCCATAGGCATGGGAGTCAAAATCAACCGAAACGAACGGTTTCCATAGAACTCATTCTAATTCCCAACCACTCCTTAAAAATTCAACATTAATTTCATTATTCATTAATTGCAATTAACAAATTACTATACTAAATCTGTAAACCACCAATAAATATGTAAAAATACACTTAAAGTTCAAAATAGACATACTAAAAGCTCAAAAGAGAGAGAGGAAAAACGCTCACAAGGTATAGGCACCGGTGGCACTAAGGCGGACATACTGCCGGAATACATGATATAGCAAATTGTATGTTGCACTTGAACTAACAATTGGTCATGAATTAGATTAAAAATATAACTTCAAAATGTTTATAACATAAAAGAGAATATCTCCTCATATTTTGCGGCTGTCATTTTTAGATTATTCACTACTATAATTTCAAAATCAACATCGCTAATCAAACAACAAATAAAAGATACAAATTGACGAAATCACAAATTGATTTTTTTTCACTAAACACCGTCAAGTTTACAGAACAAATAACTCAAGATAATTCTAATCTTATTTATCCAAATTCCTAAATAATAAGCCACTATGGTAATGAATGCCTGAAATCACAAACTCATTGGTGTTTAACGTTTTTGTTTCCTACAAATCGTTATGGAGAAACACACACTGAAGTGAGTAATGAAATAGACTGAGATAGTAGTGTCATAAGAATAAGATTTAGAGCTTAATCCCACCATTAAATCCTCTAATGTTCTCTGGTCTTTTCTGATTTTTTTTTCCTTTTATAACTGATTGTCTATGTTGAAATGTGTTTGTACATCCATACTTAAAAGAGGGGCGATAAACAGATACAAGGTGAATTTATTCCTAAATGAAAGACGAAAAAACATAAAATTCAAACGATAGGTTTTAATATCTCAGACAAGGACTTTTTTACCTTTATTCAAACATGCAAATAAAGAATATCAAGGCAATATTCTAAATCAACTTTGACAAATTAATAATACACATTCAACGAAACTTGCACAAAAATACAAAAATTCTATACTAAGTAGTTATTCGATTTGAAATGTTGAAGAATAATGGGTAAATTTTGACAAAATCCCAGCTACATATGTTAAGTAAATAATCCTCTAAACTAATAATCTAATACATGCAAATAAACAATACAATATAGAATCTTTGGAAGATGAATAAGAAGTAACGATTTTATAAAACATACAATTCACATCATTTTAAAAATACCTATGGACATCTCATCAAAGCAAGAATTTCTTGGTAGACGACATTCTTTGTGCATGTATTATGTGCAGTAGATTTGTTCGATGGCTTAATCAAAACTTTTATAGATTTACTTGTCTTCGCTCTGGACAAAGCAACATATCATTGTCCATGAGAAAATATAGGTTCTGGAAGATACAGCCCAACGAAGTCTAAAGTTTGACCTTGTGATTTATTTATTGTCATTGCAAAACATGGACGAATTGGGAATTGAGTCATTTTAAAAGGAATTGAAGTTTTATCACTTTCAAGTGGTATAAATGGAATTCTAGGTAAAATACTCGCTTTCCACGGTATTCTCCAATAGCAATTTCTGCATCAATCACATTTTTTCTCAAATCTTCGACAAACAAGCCTTGTTCCGTTACACAAACCTTCAGATGGGTTAACATTGCGAAGTAATATAACGGGGCAATTTTGTTTTAATGTGAGTTCATGTGGTGGAATACCATTTGGAGTTAGTGTGTTTAAAAAATCTTCTTGAATTTTGTTTAGATTTGTCAATGGCTTCATCAAAGCTGTAATATGTAAATATCTTCCCAAAAATTTCTTTGAGTAAAATATTATTTATTTGATCTACACATTCATTTTTTGGTGTTAAAATGACTCTATTAATCATAGTATCTAGATTTTCCATATAATTTTCTATATTTAGAAAAATTATGTTAATCAAAGGTTTCAAAGATTGAAATTCGTCTTGAAAGTGTACTGTTATATCAGTTGGAAGTTTAATCATCTAACATGAGTGTTGTTTCTCTGTACCATTCCCAATTCGAAGTAAATAATTACAGAATAATGGATCCAATTGAGCTCTCATATTTTGTACCAATGGTAAATGCATAAAAGAAGGCCACAAATACGAAAAAATCAAACTCGCTTTCATTATGTTTTCTTTTTTTCCTCTTTGAACAATCGGTAAAACCTGTCGAAAATCACCACCTAATACAATCACTTTTCCACCAAATGGTACATCTATTTCATTTATATCTCTTAACATTTTATCTAAAGCCTCTATGGTGTAACGATTCACCATTGGTGCCTCATCCCAAATAATTAATTTAGTCATTCTAAAAAGCTCTGCCCATGCTGACTGCTTACTAATTGAACAACCAACATCATCGTTTATTTCTAAAGGAATTTTAAATCTAGAATGTGCAGTTCTACCACCTAGTAATAAGGAAGCAGCTACTCCAGAAGAAGCTGTAGCTATAGCAATGAGATTTTTTGAGCGCACGGCTGCCAATAAACCTTTGTATAAATATGTTTTACCTGTCCCACCAGATCCATCGACAAAAAACATGCCATTGTCATCATTCAAGATTCGGTGTAAGATTGTATTATAAGCATACAGTTGTTCTTTATTTAAAGTATTTGTATCAAAATTGTCACTTTGATTACCACCATTTTTTAGCTCTTCAGAAATCATGCTAGCCAATGTTTCGTCTTCTCCCATGCTTTTATCAAACGATACTAATTGGTAATCATTTATACTTTTGTTCAATGGTTCTAATATAGA
>CAIGRT010134807.1:0-13293 GCA_903798405.1 Fraxinus platypoda
TACTTTAAACAAGTTTTAAATGTTAACATTGTAGTATGTTTTGACATATAATTTGTAAGCAACCTCATTTTCTTCATTTTTTTGTTATTGGCATTTTAAATATTGGCAGTTTAAATAGTGTAATTTAAAAGTTATTGTTCGATTCAAATTCTAACGATTATCGTGCAACGCATGATGCACACTAGTATTATAATAAGAACCAAAGTCCCATATTTATATGGAATGATTATGGATACAATGGTAATAATTTCTAGAGTTACAGAGGTACAACTGTCATTCACTAATAAACTTACAATTTATAACAATATATGCATTTTCTCTCCTCATATTCTAATAAGACGCAATCAATTCCTCCGTCAACTAGAACGATGCCCGATCGAGAGTCCATCCCAAGCCTTGCTTGAAAACTTCCTTATGAGATTGATAAGCATAAATCAAATCTTAGCCCTAAGCACTAGAGTTGGTTGCCCTGTCAAAATACTTAGCCATATTTGGTTTGCCTATAAATCAGATTTTTAATAAATTTTCATAAAAGTTGATAAAATGTATGACTGAAAAGTTGATAAAAGTTGTAAGTCCTATAAAAATGTGTGATTAAAATAAAGTAGTAATACTCATCATCATGATGTCTGTGATGTGATAACAAATTATCCCTCACATTTCTCTTTTTCCTCCCTTCTATCTCATAAAAATTGAATTGTCTCGTGAAAATTGAACTATCAAATCTCATTATTTCACATATACTGTCACATCACCGATATTCCATCGTCATAATGATAAAAAGCATTATTCTTAAAAATAATTTTGAAAAAATTGGAGTAAAGGCCTTAACCGAATCAGAAAAAACAAATAATATATCCCACATGAATAGTGCAACTGTGGAAGTGAAAGTTGAACAAAAAAACCTACACAACAACAAATCTGCCAGAAACTATGCTTGGATTTTTTCACAAAAGTCAAATAAATGCAGACAGAATAATAAATTCGGCGGTTTCTTCAATAATTGCTTACTAGTATTCGAGTCGAGTCAAGATGCAGACATTACATCAAATCTGAATATGAATCTCAATCCAACAACAGGAAAGGGGAGACCTTTCACCATTCACTTATTCCATCTTTGCAGTTTGCAATAACCACAGAATTGAAAGAAAACACCAGACAGAAATTATGTGGAAGAAATTTCCATTTCCATTTCTTAACATGATTGACGATATTAATACATCAAAATTAAGCACTTGTTGAGTTAAAACTTCATTAGTTTCTTGTTTATACACAGTGAAGCTTTCAATTTACTGGTTATTCACAATTTTCTTCAATTCCACAACAAACCGATGCAGACAGACTCGGAATACAGCTCTCCGATCGAGTAAACCCCATGTTAACATCTCCCCTGTTCTTCGTGGGACTACTTGGCATCGACCTTAAAGACTTGGGACTGTCCAAGCTTTTTCTTAAAACCTGTTTCATAGCGGTGATCAAATGCCGGATTGGGTCCGGCGGTGGCCCGGCCAACCTAAATTTGTTGCAGAAGCTGAAATGGCGAGCTATAGCCTCGTCTGGGCTTATCAAGTTTTGCTTAACTTCATCTTTTACTGCCTCGGAACAAAGCCCACAAATCCATTTTCCATTATAACGCTCGCGTACTGTCTCAATGTAAGACAGGGTGCATTCCTCTGACAATCCACAGCAATCGCATTCGACAAAATCAAGCTCATTTTGTCCAGTAATTACCATCGAATCTCCGATTATACTTGTCGTCATGCCTGAAAAACCACAAATTCAACAAACATGATGAATCCAAACATGGTTTTTTTTATTTAAAAAAACAAATAATAATAAAAAATTTACCTGATCAAGAGGGAATTCTACAGGTAAATTCTGTTTAAATTGGGTTTTCTTATCTTTCCTTCTCCCAGTCGCCCACCTTGGCTTCCTCAGGAACGAATAACGTGTGCATGAAAGGCATTTCAGAAATTGTGTACAATGATTTGGTTTAGAGAAAGAATATGAATCAATCAGATCAAATCAAATCAAATAAATTTAATGCAAGAGAAAGAAAGGTGGGTTATTGGAGGTAGAGTACACATCAACAGACTAATATATATTACTGGGATTCGTCAATTCCGCGTTATCTGCATTGCGAATATATAAAGAAGAATATGTTGCTTTCTTTATGCCGTATCAATCAATGGTTTGTTGCCACGTGTTCCACTCCGACGTGTTATTTTCATTTTCCATCTAGATTTCAAGACTATCCAAATGTGAAACTAAAAACTTTTATTCATTTTTTATTCTAAAATATTCTATTAAAAAAAAAATTATGCACTAATACGCAGGTATAGATACAAGCTTTTTATCTTATATTTAAGAGGTGTTTTCAATTGAGATTACGATGGATTTTAAAAATCCTTCAAAATTTAGGTGTGTCAAATTGAGATTTTAATGAAATTCAGTTAAATTTATGTGTCCTCAAATGCGATTTTAATGAAATTCAATGAAATCCTTTAAAATTTAGACTTTCTCAATAACTAATAAATTTATAAAGATTTCATCAATAGAGGAATTTTAAAATATTTGGATGGATTTCACGCTATATATAATCAAATCTTTTGAAATTTTACCATACTTGATTAGATTCTTATGGAATTTGCAGAAATATATTCAAATCCACAAAATTCATTAGGATTTATAATCTTTTGAAAATCCATCAAAATTTTAGTCGATGACACCGAAGTTTGCTTGCTCGTGTTGGGGAGGCTACTTTGGGGTGGTCCGTCACATGTTGTATCATCTTTTTATCAAAATAAAAAAGTCAAATTAGAACATATCTATTTTATTTAATAAATAGAAATAATATGATGCGAGGTATTTTTTTTTTCACATTCTCATTATAATTAATATCTACCATATTTAATTTTGACCCTAACTATGGTAGTCTTGCATGCCCATTTTAAAAAATACATGCATGGACAAATCAAAGGCTAATCTTGTTCTGACTTTTGCTTCTTCTACTCTATATACTATATTAACTTTTTCTTGCCATAATTGATTTCGATAAATTATAATGGATTTTGTGGTTTGTCTTTTTAAGATGAAAAAAGAATTAATAATCAAATTTGGAGATTTACGAAACTTCTAATCGACTTCTTTCGTCTCTTTTAACAACGCCAACACCTTTTTTCATTCTTTACCGATCTCATTCCTCATCCTCGTGTATAAACCTTCTTATATGAAATTGAATATATTTGTGCGTACGCACTTGCAAATGCTCAACATGCGAAATCGAAGGAAGCAAGTGGGACCAACCCAACAGGATCGTTATATGCATATTATGGGTGGGCCAGAAAAAGAAAATGGCTCGTCGAAACAAATAAAAAATGAGATTTAGCCCCCATTATTCATAATTTTAATGGTTGAAATAGTGTTTTTTTGAAAAAATGTGTGGTTAAAAAAGAAAAAAAAAAGATTTTGGGATTATGTATAATATTATTTTATTGAAAAATGTTAAGCCGATAAAAGAGAGAAATGAATTTTAATTTTAACGGTGACTAAACGAGGTTACGAGGCTCAGAGATTCAAAGTGGTGGCAAGAAGTCAAAGTTGGCACTTAATCCCATTCATATGATGATGTGTATTTATAAAAAAACGATGGAAAATAAAGCGTTTAATGATGTAATCGAATTCATGATTGTGAAAGGGACTATCACTAACAATGAAAATGAAAACCCTTGAGCCTATGCTATATGTCAAAATCATGTTCAGGAAAAAAAAAAAAAAAAAAAAAAGAGTTAACCCCTTCTCATGCTCAAAATCAGATTTGTGATTAAAGACATGTCACCTTTGATGGTATGTACACTCCCCAAAAGTTTACAGCACTTCCTGTTCAATTTCTCAGCTACAATTGTGTGTATCAGAAGTCACTTCATTCTCAATTTCTTTAATTAGCTTTTCAATTTGTCTTCTATAAGCTGGCATAAAATGATCGTTGATCATGATATGTGACAGCCTTAATTTACTATACAACAACCTGGGGGTGAGGAAAATCCCAACCTTCGCCTCTTCCTCCAGCTGGCTGTTGTCCCTGTCATTGGAAATACTGCTATCACTCTCACCACCCGCTTCGTCAGAAGTTAGGGTCACAATATGCATTATCTTTCCAGGAGGGAAAAATCTATGCACCTCCTTGGTATCTGGGATAGAGCTTTGGGTCTGGCTGTCACTTACTTCTGCAATGGCGGCTGCTTCTTCTTCCCTAATTTCCTTGGCCATAACAGCTTCACCACTATCAGCTTGCTCATAAAGCTTGAGCTCGAGTTGTTGCCACAACTCTATTTCCATTGCGTGATCTTCATGCCTTACATGGTACGCAACATCATCATCATCATCCTTAGTAGCCATACTATCTGAGACACCGACCTCATCCATAAAGTTGTCTGAACTCTCAACCATTCCATCAGAAGAAGATACAGGAAGTTCCATATTTTCAATAGCCGTTCTTGTCTCTTCAATGGTCATGAGAATAGGCTTTGAAGTTTCTCTTTGAGTTGAAGAAGATCCTGATGAGTCTTCCCCTTCATTATAATTTATCTGAGCAATTGAGGATTGACGACGTGGTCCTATGCATGACCACGAGCGTAGGTAAGGACGTGACCAAGCTGCCTGAGCCATGCTTTGTGCTCTCTTCACAACAACCTAGTTAACAAAACAACATCAGTCCTATATGATATACATCTGGCATTATAAGGATTAAAAAGTATACATGGGCACATATGGTTGAAGGTAATACCACCCTCACAATATGAAGCTCCCAGTATTTTGTGACAGTGGTACTGATAGGGAAGGCAAAATGGACAGCCTCTAGGGTCATAAAGTATTCTCAAACCCATATCACAGTGTCAATCAAAGACGTACTTCTAGTGCATCAAGCAAAACCCTCAAGGGTGTGTTTGGCACACCGGATTAGACCATACAAGAAAGTTAGTATAAAATTACAATGAATATTACTAGGTTAAGGGTATTATGGTGGACACTATTCCTTCATTTTGTCATTTAAAAGAGACAAGAAGAAAGAAAGAATAAATTTACAAGTACAATTTTACCTGAAGTTTATGGAGACAAGCTTAAACAAGCCATTTTTTTCCTGTGTTGCTATAACCATCTGGAACAATCTCCCTCTCGCAGTTTTATTTCTTATCTATTTGGGTGGTCGAATATAGCCTGGACTTGGGGGTTCTGAGGGTTCAGTTTTGAAGGTTGTTGGTCGCAGCTGGTTAATGTCTCTACAAGGATGGTCGGCTGGTCACTGGTGGCAAGTGGAGATTTGTGGAGGGTGGTGACGGTGGTGGGTGACCAACTGGAGAAGAGGACCCAAATTTGTTCTCTTTGTTTTTTTCCATTTTTCCTTTGCTTTCTCTTTTACTCCTAACTGTTTTTTTGGTTATTTATTTATTTATTTATTTTTGTCTACTTAAAAATAAGGGTGAAATCGTCTTTTTAATAAAATTTTGACTTATTGACTAAAGATATGGGTAAAATTGTCGACCTGAGGACCAAGTGTTACTAAAACTAAAATGAAAGCTTGGGACAAAAATGCTTCATTTTAGAGGTCGGAGACCAAAGTGCAACAATCCAAAGGTTGGGGCACCTCAGCTGCTATTTTCCCTCACCACAGCAATCCAAAGCAGAACTAATTGCATGACCACAATATAAATACCTGAGTACCACTGGAAACTGGACGTAATATTGCGCCAGCACCAGCAACTTTGGCTCTAGCGCTGGCCATGGATGGAAGTCGAGAACCCAAAGCTGAAGCAGAGCGATAAACTGTGCTCAGAATTCTGGTGCGTTCAATCTGATTCCTCAGGTCATTCAACCAAGCAGAAGCCGTAACCTGAAAAAAGTATAAAAAACTCATTAACTACAAAAATATATCAAATAACATAAAAAGTAATAATATAGAAAATAATCAACACAAGGACATCAAGCTTTGATGGTTGGATTTATGCATATCTGGATAATGTGCTATTATGTGACACCTTGAAATATCTTTGCAGGCAGATTGCAACGTCTATAACGGAAAATCATTCAACATTAAATATAAAGCATGAAGTAGAACCCAAATACTTAAAAACCAAATATTCAAGCCCAATTGCAAAGGTGGGATCATGCCAAATATTTAGCAAAACTAAATACAAGGTTCAGCAAATTAGATTGATGTCAAAACTAAACACATTTCAGATTCAAGGCAGTGAAATACTCGTAGTCACCACATATTTTGCCTTCTAAAAGATACATGCCCAACCAAAATATAGCATGTGAGACTTGTTTAACATATTTTGCTGAGTAGAAGTGTACGGATTAGATTGGACAGGGCCTGCACCTATTATGGCCACTGCAGACATATGAAGTCCCGTTAGGGCAATACTTCTCAGCATGCTCCTTCTGGAGCTGTTAGGGCAATACTTCCCAGCATGCTCCTTCTGGAGGATGAAAACCTCTGAGAACAATCCACTTGTAGTAAATGCTAACAGAGCTGGCCGATCCAGCACAAGGACTGAGACACAGCCACCTTTCCATCCAAGTTATATTCATATCCATACAGGTCACCAAACAGTCAAAACCGTCCAATACCAGTCAGCCAAAGAATTAACACTAGTTTTTACTTTTTCCCCTTACTTCTGGAACCCTCTGACTTTTGAGAGGACATAATTTATAATTGTTTAAGTCTGCCAACCATCCATGCATTACCTCCCTCTCTCTGAAGGTTTTTCCCTTTTTTTAATTTCCCTGAATTTTCTTGATAAGCCTTCTCCTTCACTTTACAGCACCTAGCACAATCTTGGAAACTCATAAAGAAGGAAAGGAGGCAGTGTCCACTCAAGAATCCACTATGCCTTTTTGTAAGTGAGAACTGAGAACTGACAAGTTAAAACCCACTTGGTTTCACATTAAAAGAGAGAAGTAGCAAAATGGGTTTTTGTGATAGTCTTGAAATATATGCAAGGCATATGTTAAAAAGGAGATCCAACTTCCATGAGCTAAGCTCCTTGATGGTTTCATATAGCATGAATTGAGATGAGTAACAGTGTAAGAATAGAGGAGGAGAATAGAGACTCATTATTAATAGTATCTGATGCCTTATATAAATAATAACAATAGATTTATGTTTGAAATTTAGTGTCAACTACCATTTCACGGTTTCAATGGATTGCATTTTACGAGAGGTGCTTCATGTACCACCATTTTTAACTATTGCCCAAACGAAAATGAGCAATGTGTAATAATTATGCCACCTGGAAGGTATTCGCTAAACCAGATAGCAGTTCCAAATTCCAATTCAGTGAGTGGTTCTATTTTATAAACTATGCAACCACAGAACAAATATTCCAGTGCAGATGCTCCACAATTTACTAGGGTTAAATCAATGGTAAAGAGACGTCATCAACATAATAACAGAGAAAAACAAGCTACACATTTTTCCAAACTTGGTTTTTTACCAGAGATGCTCCTCCTGCCTTATCAAGTACAAATATTCAATTAACGGAAAAGGGGAAAAAGGGGGCAACAACACTAGATTAACTTAGAATTATCTAAAAAATCCCAATAATAAGGAGTTCATAAGCAAAAAAAAAAGAGAGAGAGTATCTTTCATAATACATTACAACAAGACAAGCAAAAAGAAAGAAAAAGTTGAAAAGAAACTTAATGAAAGATGTCCATTAATACCTCAGTACGCAAATCATCCACTGAAGCAGCAGAGAATGTAGGCACCAAATCTGCTCCATTTATCACGGAAGTAACAAAGTCGGCTCCTGATTCAGCTAACTCCCACGTCATACAAGCAGCTACTCAAGGTAGTAAAAAACAGAAGCATCAGAAATAAAATTAAGCCCCTATAAATATTAGATCCTGCCTGATGAAAGCAAAATCTTAACAAAAGCACAGGTAAACAGTTGTCAGAATACAAAGGAAAATGAAGAGGATTAATTTCGTATCACAATATAAATGAACCTGGAGCAAATGCAACACAGGTTGTGGTTGACATTTCTTTCCGTTCACGTAATACATACGTCAAAAGTGCAGCAGTGCCCCCACCCAAAGAATGTCCTACGATCTGTAGACAACAGAGACAAATATCTATAACCATGAACATGACAAATAAAAAGAAAAGAAACACGTGCCTCACCAAGGATGTGAACTTTTTAAAAAATAGCTATGTTTAGAACGCAAACAGTATCTGAAGAATGATACAGGCATGAAACACGTACAACCAAAAATATTTAACATGGAATACTCTTAGAAAGGCATTGAATCTACAAAGGATATATGCATTTTTGAAATGAAATATATAAACAATAATACAAGCGATGCACCAAAGAAAAAAAACCTTCTGCCTGTAACCTGTTTATAATATATCGATATGTACTATGCACTACACATTCAAAGGAAGATGACTCTCATGTAGATATGGTCATCTCTGATTATAGTTCATTTTCGCAATTCAGATGAACATAGACAAAGATAACAAAAGGAAGGCACAAGTGGAAAACACAGTGCATGGTACCGTAAGTTTGTAATTAGGATGACTGCTAAGGGCTTTCTCTAGACAAGGAGTAGCAAGTTTTGCAATCCACCTAGCAGCTGCAACCATTCCGCAATGTGCATAACCTAAAACCAAGTCGCTGACTCCTCCATCGCGTACCACTGTATGATGGAAAGGTACCACTGCACCAGTAACTGCTGTCAAAGTGTCCTTGACACTGTGAGTTCCACGAATCAGTAAGAGGAAACTTTTCGTTTTGTGATCAACCAAAACAGTAAAGGCTGGCTTTAAAATCTGCAAAATAACACACCATGTCCATCATATGACAAAGACCATACAATGTATAATTGTTCTTCCATCTACTCTCTTGAAAAAGAAACACTAAATAAAAAACCAATAACGGTACAGATACCCCTCGTAAGTAATCACTTGACATAGGAAACTTACTCCAGCTTTGGGTTCTTGAAGAAGAACATCTTCTTCAGAATAGCCAGTCTCCTCCAGAAATGTAAGAAAGGGCTTTTTGGAGAAATGCCAGCAGAGGGTTAGCAAATTCAAGAGGTATCTAAGCTCTGCAGCAATTTCAGGTCCTTTGAGCTGGGAACTATCTTTATCACCAATTATGTGACCAAAATGCAAGTTCCCCTGTAAAGAAAGTTCACATGCTCAAAAGATAAACACGGAAAACTTAGAAATCGTTAGGTTATTTTAATCAATTGTATCATTATTTATGAGTGAAAATCTGGGCCCAATTCCAGGCAATCCAGACATCATGCTTTAAAATAACATATTTCAATGACATAAGCTGCAGCAAAATAGGAGAGGAGGCATTTGTATTATCAGGTATCTAATGATCAGGATCGGACATAAAAGAAAAAATGCCTAGTTAAGATATGTGTATGGATGCTGCTTAATTATACATTGATTTGTACCATAAATCCTTGTTTATCTTCTTTTACATTTCTTTCCTTTCGTTTTTACTATTCTACACATCATTTATTACAAACATTATAGTTCCCTTACATAAAAATTAAAATCGAACTCGGGTCTCTTTAAAGTGTCAGAAATGAAACTGAAGGGAAAATCATATGCAAATTAGACCTTTTTTACCATTCTCAATTATGTAGACCTTGTATTATGATTCAACTGACCAAAGATAAAAGCATTTTCATCTACTTCTTTGTTTTTTAGGTTAGGCATCAGTGTGTGTTCTTTCCTCCTCCTATTTTGTGGATATTGTAGAGGGCAGACCATTATTATTGGATTCAACTAATAGTTAGAAACGTGCACAATGGCATTTGGAAAAAGGAAAACAAAGACACGTGTTCTGCATGCAAGTTGATTTGGAGAATATCAAACATTAACATGTGCTTACCTGCCTCTTTAAGAGAAAGCTGATACCAAACGCCAAATCCCCAATGGGCCACTTTCCCAAAGTCTCAGAATAAGTGAATCTAAGAGTCTCCGACAAAGTAGAAATTGTCTCTATCCACGTGGCAGGAGCTTGTACAAGCCTATGAGAGACCCTATCAATCCCTAATGGAGCATGATTCTGTACATCACTCCCGTTTTCGTCATCATGTGTTAATGGATTAGACTGTAATTTTTTGTTCAGTGTATAATACAAAAGAGCAGCAGCACCTGCTGCAGTGGCCATCGTTGCAGTTGCCATGAATCTCTTGTCCCTAAATTACAAAAAATAAAAGTAGGCAACGATCAATAAAAACCACATTTACACTAGTTTCTAGAAAAGCTCAACAATTAAAAATGTTCAACAATATATGCAGTGCCCAAATAGTATATTTGTGAGACTATCTAGAAGGCAAGCAATCAATGTTAAACAAGCAATACTTCATGTGCAATGATTAGCTAAACATAACCTAGTATAAGAAAATATTTGATGCTCCGAGGAAACTACATAACAAAAACCTTCCTTTCCTTCCCAATAACCCATTAACGGTAACAGATTAAGCACTTCTCTTGTCATTAATTAAAAAAACCCATGCAGGAAAACCAAAAAAAAAGAGGAACGAACATAAAGTAAATTTTTTTTTATAGAAAAGCAGTAATGTAGGCTCATTTTTCAAGCTGAAGTATTTAATTTCGTACAAGCAATCTCAGTACCAATTGGTTCTTCTAAGAAACGGTAATTAATTCAGAAAACCTCTGTTCAATCACAATGAAACACAGACAATTTCTCGTACACAAACAGGCCAAAAAATCGGATTCTACCATCATCAGTTCACAAAATTAGATTATCGAAGAACATTTCTTCATTCAAAAAATGCAATAACAATAACGAGTTAACACAAGAAAGAGAAGATTATAAATTAAAATCTCAATTGCAGTAAATGCAATGAACCTGAACATGATTTAAAATTTGGAAAAGCAAAACCCTTAAAAAAGCAACTTTTATGGGCCCTCAAATTGTAAAAATATCTTTCTATCACATTTAAATTGCAAAACAAAACTAGGGCATTCTAAAGAAAGAGATGAATATAAACGAACCTGGAGCTGGGTGATGTAAGAGAAATTTAAATCGTATGGTGATTATTTAGTTTCGAAAATAAGATTCGCGAAAATTTAGTGATCAAGCAAAGTATTAAGAAATTTTAAACGAAAAATAAATATTTAATCTCTTCCTTCTTCTCTCCGAAACGTGGAGATTTGCGGGATTCAGATTCTCTACAGGGTCGTCGATTCAATTGACGCGGTGCGAAATGTTATACCTTTATATACGAGTTTTGTGTTATAATGGTACACGTTCCACCCGAGCCAAATAAACCGACCCGAGATTTTTTTTTTTTTTTTGGCTTGGATCTATGTATTTGTCGATATGAATATTTGTTTGGTTATTATTTTCAAAATACATTTTTCTTTCTTTTATTTTCAAAATATATTTTTCTTTCTCTTATTTTTAATCACACATTTTTCAATAAAATAATATTACACGCAAAATTAATTAATTTTTTTAACCATATATTCTCCATCAAAATAATATTCTAAAATGATTCTTATCAAAAAAAAAATGATGCTCAAACAGGGTGAATAAAAATTTAAAAAATAAAAAAAAGGAGTCCATGCGAAATTATTTAACCCTGGTTTAATTTGGCTAGAAATTTGAATTTTAATAGATTTTGATAAAAATTGATAAAATTTTTAGTTAAAAATTGAATAAAAATTATGAATCTCATAATATTACGACTCTATTATATGTTAGGGTTTTCATTGTATATATATTTGGAATACTTGCACCTCTTGTACTTATCTTTGATATGTTGAATTTTTTCTTCGTGTTCGTAATTTTTTCATCTCCTGAATTTTCACATAAATCTTGTCTTCTCATTTTTATTTTATATATTGTCAATTCTCTTTTTTCGTAACAAAGCCCATGTTTGACACCCATTTTTGGTAAAAAATAAATTTTGGAATAGTGATTGATGGAAGAATGTGTGGTTGAAAAATGATGAGAATTTTTGGGTTTATGTGTAGTATTATTTTATTGATAGAATGTGTGGTTGAAATGAAGAAAGAGAAAAAAAATGAGAATGAAACTGAAAAAAAAATGGGTGTCAAACGGGGTGATTTTGGAGAAAAAATAAATTCTGGAATAGTGATTGATGGAAGAATGTGTGGTTAAAAAGTAATGAGAATTTTTGGGTTTATGTGTAGTATTATTTTATTGATAGAATGTGTGGTTGAAATGAAGAATGAGAAAAAAAATGAGAATGAGAATGAGAATGGAAAAAAAAAAATAGGTGTCAAACGAGGGCAAAATATGCTATTAAAAATGAATTTGGGAAAAATTATTCTAAAAAATTGGGACCAAGGTAGAATGCATGTTGAAAATGAATTTAAAAGTAAAAACAACTTTTAAAAACTATGGCTCAAATCGTAGCTAAATATAATTTCTTAAAAGTTAAAACGGGAAAATGTTATCTCATATTATGCTTTAAGAAATTTGAAAAGATAAACATATATATCAAAAGTGATGTTGTCCGAAAAAATATTGGTTTGCATATTCAAACATTATTTTTACTATCTCAAGGGTCGAGTTGAGATATGTTATCTAATTTTTGTTATCCAACTTGCTGTCTACCTAATTAAGTATTGATATATCATTTTTAAATTAAAACGTCATCTCAAATTTACACTCATTAATTTTACCACTAACCCACCAAAATAATGACATTTCATGTCAATAATTAATTGAATAGATAACAAATTGAAAAACAAAAAGAATAATGCTATTTAACCCCACTGGAAATTGTAACCCCTTACGACATTAAATTATAAGTGAAATTAAATGATTCGTTTAATTTCACTTTTCATTTAGTATATCATCTAGTGCTATCTAAAAGGTTGAACCCCAACCTTGAGGGTCCCCCACCGCCTCGCCCTTATAGTATCGTGAAGGAGGTAAATCGTGGGATGTGTTTCAGCAAGTCAGGGTACAATAATTGTCATACTGATGCCCACAAAGAATCCAATTATATACCTTGTAAGAGGTAGAAATTGAATCCTCATACTGCGACTTCCAGCTCAACTAAAACTATCTTATTCCTGTCCCTTGCAACACTGAACTATGCTCCCAGGAGGCTCATTTAGTGCTATCTAAATTAAGAGCCTGTTTGGTAAAAATTATCATTTTCTACAGTAAATCAATTCTCATTTTCAACCACACATTCTTCAATAAAATAATATTTTCCATCACATCAATACTTTTTTCTTCTTTTTCAACCACACATTTC
>CAIGRT010134822.1:0-11084 GCA_903798405.1 Fraxinus platypoda
AAAACTGGAAATTATGGAAAGAACTGATGAAAACCCTGGTGGTGCACAATCCAGGAGAAACCTCTGGAATTGTAAAGGAAAGGGAAAATTGATTCCTGAATATGATACTGAAAATTCTACAATCGATATATTTCTGCCTAAGTCACGGAGGTTCGGTGACTACTTTTAACACTTACATCCCCTGTTGAGCATCAAAATGTTGGATTATGCTCGGTTCCACTAACACCCAAAATGGCAACAAAATGTTACAATAATGTTCAGTCAATCACAAAGAATAGTACGGAACACTTGTCTCTCTCAAAATACAGCAACCGATCTACACGAACCACAAAGAATCACTTCAGAACTTCCGAATCAACAAATCAGAAGCACAAACACTTCCTAACAGATCAGAATATCATCACAAAGAGGTAACAATATTACATATCGCCTTCTCAAATCAAGAATTTGAGAAGGAATTACAGAGAAATAAAAAAACAAAGAAAACCCTCAGAACGGCGCTCCCAGAGAGAGAACAGAATGAAACCCTAAAGCCAAAACTCGAGCGTGCCAAATGAAAATATGGCATTAAAGAAAAGAATCATTCAGAATTCAAACCAACAAACAAGATTCATCCATGTGTTGCAATCTGGTTGAAAGTGTGGTTTAATAAAGTCGCATTAGCCAAAAAAACGTGTTTTAACACAAATTATGGGAGCATCAATTGAACCCAGTTCAATTCCCACACATATAAATCTATTGGTCGATAAACTTATGACGGGTCCTCAACATTTGAATTAAGTTTAAAATTAACCAATGTATTCATATGATACGTCACCACTGCTTAACATAAGATGATAACCAGTATTCATTAAATCATTCATTTATGTAAATATATTTATACCCAATTTTTTTTATAAATTCCACCACAATAAATTAGAATTCAATCACAAAAAAATTATAATTTTTATGAGGTTTTTATGATTTAAATCACCATCCAATAATTGCCTTCGACTGTCATTTTTGTACTAACTAGTTTGATCAATAATAAATCCGAAAAATAATAAAATAATAAATATAAGAAATTCGAAAATGATTAAAGTAAAAACAAAATACACCAAAGAAGTCCAAGGCTCAATCATAGATTCCACACTTCTTGCACAAACATTTTATTTAATTTAATTATTTCTTTCAAATAATATATGATATATGTTTAACATGATTATTAATGATAGTCGACATTACATTTATTCTGTCATTTACGCTATTTTCAATTAAGTATTGATTCATATACTTTCACATGATGCTGAATATCAAAGGCATATTTAGATGTGTAAATACAATTTCTGATCCATGTATACAGAGGAAAAGGAAAAAACCTGATTTATTAGAAATATATAGAATGTCTTTTGTAAATCTCTTCAAAGTTTTGCCAAACATATAGGTCAAATGCATTTATTGCTAGTTTGTTGCGTCGCATGCACCTAGCATCTTGCAAGACTTGCATAGTTCTAGTGCATTTTTAGTGCAAGCTTGTGCGGCAATTATAAGTCTTCCACCATGAGACAATCGGGACACGACTCTTTACTATCATATTTAAAAGCGAAAATATTTTTAAACACTTCTAACTTTTATATTGAAAATTAAATGTATTATGAGAAAAGTTAATATAATACAAAATAGCAATGTCACTTGTATTTGAAGGTGCAATTATCGAAAAAAAAAGTTACATATACGAGACAACAATTTAGATTATTTTTAAAATATTTTATTCACTTTAAATAATGTGTACCAAACAATTATTACCATAAACCAATAAACCAAACAATAAACTATATAATCAAGTTGATTAAATTTAAAATTCATACTAATCAACTTTTTTTAAAAAATAGCTTATCTTATTCTTTCAACGTAAATTATTGATTTACAGCACATGCCCAATTAATTTGATGTTAATTAGATATTTACTTTTCATTTATTTAAATATCAATGACTATTGAAAATTACAATAGTTTACTTTAATAGTAATTCAACGATTATATTTCAAATTTAAATAAGTTAATATTTAATAATTTTTTTAAATGAAATTGACGTACGGAAGTTAATGAGAGATTAATGACGAAATTGAACATGAATTTTTAAAGTAATGATCAGACAATAAGTTCAGACATTTTCTCTCCCAGTCTTTACACCCAAGATTGGTTCTAACTTTGTTATTCCCCACCCCCTTTTTTTTTTTTTTCCAAAAGAACTAATGTTATATCATTTTGTACGAATTAGTATAATCAGAAAATTCGTACGACAATCAATCGGTTGATGTATGAGAATAGTTTCTTTCTTTTAAATCTATCCCTACAATATAAAGAATTAGTTATTTTCTCTTTAAAAAACAATGATCAACAATATCAGCAATTGAATTTTTTGCATACATTGCAATAGATAGAAAAAACATTCAAGGAGACTTTTATTGTGGGGAATGTGAAAAGTAATTGACTCTAACTTATTCTATATCGTATAACCAATTCATATGACAAGAATTCACATAGGATGTGGCAAACAATTGTGACTCTGACTATTACTATCTTGAATAATTGCAACAACTTTATGTGACTATTGTTCATAAACGCGTAAATGATTGCCAATTTATGACTGATGTGACATTTGAAGGAAAGTTTAACAACATGTAATTATGGCTCGTATGAGTCATATCCCTTATATAATACTAGTCGTTGACACGTGCGTTGCACGAATTTTGTATTTGTTATGTTTTTATTAGTGTAGAAATTGTAGATATTTTTTTAAAAAAAGTATTTTAACATTTATTGAATTATTCAAGAGTCTTGGGAGCATATTGTTGCTTCGCTAGTGCTCCATCTAACAATGTGATTATTTCAAAAGCTGATATTACTGCACAAAGAAACTCACCAAAAATAAAATTGAAAACATAACATGTATATAGATGATAATAGAAACATTTGACATACATAAAGATTGCAGGTTTACATGAGTAAGAAATATTTGATTAAATCTACAGTAAATATCAAACAACATTGAAATAAAAGAGAAACAATGCTCTCAAAAAAAAAAAATCCAATTCCCCAACATAAGTACATGAAAAAAGGAATAAAAAAGTACTAAATATGAAAAATTATACAGTTAAATATTAGAAAATTAAGCAAAAGAAGAACACACAATATGTATCCTTTGAATTAAAACCTGTCTAACATACATAATTCGAAATAAGGAATCTATTAATTAATTACCCTATCATAACATTATACATTCAAAGCCAAGAGGGTGAGAGAGAGATTTACATGCAACGTAGCCTCTGATTTTGTATTTTTGAGGGNAAGCAAAAGAAGAACACACAATATGTATCCTTTGAATTAAAACCTGTCTAACATACATAATTCGAAATAAGGAATCTATTAATTAATTACCCTATCATAACATTATACATTCAAAGCCAAGAGGGTGAGAGAGAGATTTACATGCAACGTAGCCTCTGATTTTGTATTTTTGAGGGGTAAAGACAAAGAAACCTTAGATGCTTCAGCATAAATTGAAAAAGTAACACAAGCTTCTCTGACAACATCAACTTTAGATGAGCCCTATAAGTTTCGGTACAAAAGAATTAACACAAAACTATCACTTGGCAGCATAGCAAAGAATAAAAGCTCATAGGCTTAGTTCATTTTATACCGATGGTTAAAAAATTGATCAGAAATTGCACAATAGGAGGAATAGAATTTGAACAGTAACTCTCTATAAATTGTTCCATCTTCTACGATCCAACCGAATTAATTACAGATAGCTTTAAGAACCTCGTTGTTATCATATATAGAATATCAAACATGTCAATGTATCTTTTTCTAGGACCCATTTGCTCTAGAACGCCATGTTTATTGAAAACCACCTAAATATTACCAAAAACATGGCATTATGACTGAGATACTCCAAATCACAGGATTATTCACATAAATTATTGATAAGCAATTATCAACTAACTGAAAGGGCTACAGCTGGAACAGACAACATTCCTATGGTATTCTTGCATTTCTTATTACTGCTGCATCACTTTATCCTACAGTAGCTCCATGTTCCACCAATTCATCGCATTGCATATAGGTAGATAAAATCATTTCTCAGAAAGTGGCTAAATTATTTAGACACAAAAGGTGTTGTCTAAACTTGCATCAAAAGTAAGTATAACTGAATTTGTATCTAAGTAACTATAGAGCTAAAGAAGTTAACACTTTTAGTTAATGCTTCTCTGAAATGTTAAAACAAAATAGAACAGGATCGCGCAAGAAATTTTTGGATCAAACAAATAATTATTTAGCTTATCCACCTTTGGAGGTAAACAATTTCTTTTGTAGAGGGTGTGTAAAAAAAATTATCAGGTAACAATGAAAACTGAATTTAAGAAGTAATACATACATCAAAATAGAGAAAATACTCCAATCAGGCATACAGAGATACTTTTAAAACAAAGTAGTTAATCTTCATCTCCCTCATAATCTATAACTATTCTCAAGTTCTTGTAACTTAAACCCAAAGGCAAACACTTTTGTAAATAATTGTGTGAGCAATAAAGATAAATGAACCGTCACCCAAGCATTCGCTCGTATAGTAAAGAAAGAAATGAGAACGATAAAGAATTGATGAAAACATAATGTTATTGAATTGGGTGGGATTAAGGTGAAGACAGGGGTATTGCTTCACAACGGTGAAATATTCTAGCAATTAAAAGCAAGTACCATAATGATACATTGAAATGGGGTCATGTTGAGATCCAAGCATACAACTATAACTCTGGAAAGCCAAAACGATATTCTTTCTCTTTCATTTTCAACATATGAATACAAAAGTGAACCCACTAATATGAGTCACAATAGATTTAGGAAAAGAAATATAGATAGAACATCGAACTATTACATTGAAATGATTTCTTATGAACAAGCTAATTTCAAGTCATTATTAATTAGATTGTTTTGTTAATACAAGAATGTTGAAACTGATCATGGAAATTATGTACAAGTAGCTGCCATTAAATGATATTTCAGAACGTATATTATGAAACGAACAGTTTTACCATCAGATTGAATGCTATATAAATTTGATCGTTTGTGAGATTTTACCTAAAATGTGCACCTCTACTGTTGCCAATATGGAAACAGGCAACTCATATTCACAACATTAATTGGTTGTCAAATTGCTTAGAGCTACACTTCTTTCTCTAGCTTAGGATTAACTTGTGATTCATATTTGCCATCCTTTCCCTAAAACTTTACTCACATTGCCAACTTAATATCTTTAATCTACCCCTACACCATTTCCAGCATGAAAGAGCTTTGAAAGAGCATTTATTCGAGAATGTAGAGATGTGGTAGCTCAAAACTAAGTATAAAAAAAATTAAAAGTATGTCGCATTACATTTAACCTAGAAACGCAAAAATGCAATAGATTCTAAAGTAAAACATTTTTGAATATCTAATTCTTCAAAGATCCAAAATTTGAATGGTACAAATCCAAAAACTGAAAGCAATACACTAAGAAGGAAGAAATCCAAGTACTGATGATTAAACGTCTGTCCTCGGTTAAAGGAAAAAAAAAAGAACTATAAATCTTACAGTAGAACACAAAAATTTGAAGAAGCACACCAAAAATGAAGAGATCAAAGCACTGATGATTTAACTTACATATATATGTCTTAGTTCCTCGAAGATATGTGAGAGCTGGTGCTATATCTATTTCTTTGGAGCACAAAACGAACAAAGCATTCTTGTATCTGAATGATATCTTCCAACAAGAATAAATTCATGCAACACTACATAAATCTCAAGGGAGAAGAAATGCAAATGACATTAAACCATAATGTCAACGTGTACATGACGCTGCCTATTTCATCACATAAATAAACCCACAATTATAACAGCTGTATCCATCAAAGGGTTAATGGCTTCATCAAACTTATAAAACGTTCGTAAAAGTAGTATCCATCAAAGCCATTCATAGGCATCACAAGAATCTAGTCTAGTGTCTAACAGTCTGTTGTTCATTTAATATATAGACTTTTTATTTTTCATGTACAAGTGACCCACAAAGAACATGAAAGAAGTAAAGTATGTTGACAAACAACTGGGGGAAAACTGTAGTCTTAAAGGTAAAATTTTTTGGACTTGTGAGATCAGTGGAATATTATTTACAGCAGTGTTGCCAATATATGGCAAGGTACAGTTAACACAAGCATAAGTAAATCAGAAAGAGAGAAACATACACTGGAGTGAGGAATTTATCATTTTAAAGGTCAGAAACCCATCCTTCAAAAATGGAAATCAAGTTTCAATCATCCAAATAATGAAGTCTGTCTATATATTATCCTAATACAATTGACAAACGACTTTCAAATTTATATCTTCTCTGCTCTCACCATAGGTACACTTCTGAAAGCCCATCGTAGAATCCTATTTTTGCAAGAGAGAGAAAATTGAAGTTACACAATTGACATGTTGAAAATCAAACTCTCATGTCAAATACCATGTAGTTTTATTTTGCTCTAACTGATTTTCTCTTCCTACCACAACATATTTTCTAACTTGTAATTAGCTGAATATCATGTAATTTTATACATACCCACTTCGATCTTATCTCTTTATCTCCGTCTATCATGAACTTCAATTCTATTTATTTGTGTGATTTCCTCGTCCCCTTGATCACCAACCCCTTCAAAACCATTTCTTTATAGTTGTCGACTGCAGAAGAAGAGATCCCAATTCCACTTACTTTCTATCAATTCAACAAATTGGATAATAGCTCAAAAAATTACTCAGCACAGCAAATTACAACAAAAAAATGAAGCTCCAATAATCATCATATGATAGTAAATTTTACAAAAAACCAGAATCTTTTTCAAAAAATACCATTACATATATAGTTTTCAGTACAAAAATATGTTCATTTTGCATTCTCTTTGTCATATCACTACCAAAATTAAGAACCCAATCCCCTAAATAACCCCCTACATCCAGAAAAAAAAAAAAAAAAACGTGTAAACAATTCCAAAGATTATGTCCAATAACAAAAACCAACCGTATGTGCCTTTTCGCACGAGTAATACGTGAACCCAGGTCCATCCCTCCGCTACCCAAAACTTGAAGTAAAAAATCCAAATAATTAGTCGACTAAATATATTTCTCTAAGTGTCCTAAAACAGTAAATAAATTCATGAACAACTTTTCACTTACAATAATAGGGGGCATCGACTCCCTGAACATTACTCTCTTCAACAAGAATTTCTATGGCTTTAATGTAAAGGGCCTGAAGAGAAAAAGAAAAAAAAACGTATTTTACGTGATGGGATGATGGCGCCTATGAAAAAATGCAAAGTCAATTTTTTGGGAAATGCCCTGCGTACATGGCAGTTTTTCACAGGGGCCTTACAGGCTCCTCACTGTAGCTGCGGGCACCCACTGTATTAAAAAAAAGTGGCCCCCACCCCCATGTGTGTAACCTGGCAGGGGCCTGTGAAACAAGCCCTGTACTTGTAGCATCTCTCCAATTGTTTAGCTCTCCCTTTTTAGCTCTCCCAGTGTGAGGAGAGAGTTCGACACAAGAAATTTCTAGGGTTTGTGCAGGAAATGAGTGTTTGTGGGTGAGAACTGAGAAAACAAAATGCTAGTTTGAGAAATTGCAAGATAATGAATTTTCATTTCTTATGCATTGAATGATGTCTCTTATACTCCAAAGAAAAAAAAAAAAGTCTCCGCGCGCTCAGAGACACCGTGTTCGTGTCTCCAGGCGGAGACTTTTTTTTTATATATATAGTTAAGATGCCTGGAACCAATTTTCAAAATATAAAATCAAATTCCTTAAAATAGAAAGACAAAATATACAACGAAGCAGTGAAAATTGCCTCTCTTTTTTTTCTACATAGTAGTGAAAATTGGAAGATCGGAGGAGTGAAATCTGGAAAAATGAACAATAACATCTCATTGGGTTATTGTTGCATCTACATTGACCTAAAATTGACTTTTTTACTATAGTAGGATAGAGTTGTAATCATGAATTTGTTGTCATCAAATGATGTGAACGATCACTCACGATATAGAGCTATAAAAAAGAAACATATCATATAAGTTATTGTAATTTTGAAAAGGGTAATTAGATTAAAAAGTTCTTACTTTTCACTGTTATTGTGCATATTTTTTTTTGACATTTTCACCCTTATTTCAATCTTTTATTGTTCAAAATATCATTTTTATCCATTTTCTCAGTTAAAAGTTGCGAAATGATGAATATACACTTCTATTTAAATAAAACAAAAATAAAGAACTAAGTGAAACCATAGTGCCAATTTTTTAAAAAATTGCAAATGAATCACAAATAAATTATTAAATGGGTAATTAGCACATAAAGTCCCTACATTTCACTATTATTGTGAAAAATGTCCATACATTTCATTTTTTTTTTATTTTTCACCTTTAATTACACATTTGATTGTGTAAACCATCATTTTTATCAATTTTCTCAATAAAAAGTTGTGAAATGACGAATATACACTTCTGTTTAAATAAAAATATAAATAACTAATTGCAACCATAGTCATAATTTTTTAAAAAAAGTGCAAACGAGGCACGGATAAATTATTTAAAAAATTAGAAATTAAAGTTTTTTTTAAATGAAAATGCAAACAAGTCCCAAATAAATTATGAAAAAAATAGAAATTTTAAAAAAGGTGCAAACGAGTCCCAAATAAATTATGAAAAACTTGAAATTATTTTTTTAAAAGTGTAAACGAGTGTCAAATAAATTATTAAAATGATATATTTATCATTTCACAGTTTTTTATTGAGAAATTTGATGAAATAGATAAAAATAATGGTTTGCGAAATCAAATATGTAATTAATGGTAAAAATTTCAAAAAAAATAAAATAAAAGGTAGGGATATTTTTCATAACAATAGTGAAAGGTAGTGACATTATGTGCTAATTACGCTTTTAATAATTTATTTGAAATTTTTTTTTGCATTTTTTTAAAAAATTTTGAGAGTATGATTGCAATTAGTTCTTTCTTTTTCTTTTTATTTTATTTAAGATAAAATAGATGAAATGACCTTTTGCGCAATAAAATGTTAAAATAAGGGCAAAAGTGCAAAAAATGAAAGGTAATGACGTTTTCCATAATAATAATTGTTACGGGTTTTTTCCAAATCATCTCCCACGTCATCACCACGTCAAGGGACGAACTGAATACGATCGTCACGTAACGGATGAACTGGATTCATCCTACACGTGGCGACGAACTGATTTTGCCATCCGCCACGTATGAGAAGAACTGATTTCGTCTCGATACGTGGTGAACGAACTGATTTCATCTGCCACCCCGACGAATGCAAATGCCTGCACTCCGCATCATTTCGTCGCAACCGAAACTAAGTCCAAAGTGATGACATCCAAAATGCAATTATCACTCCTGTCGCAATCCCTCCACTTCAACCTTGTGTACTAGAAGATCTTTTATGAAAAGATCTCAAGAACCAAATCCTTGGGACTGATTGATGGGACGTATGACAGACTCCAAAATGTCAAGTCACGCCTTACAATGTCAGGGAGTATTAAATGAACCACCTACCTATGGATTGACAGATTGACATCTAGGAGATGATGGTTCGCCCTAGACTCAAGACCACGTGTTCCACATTCAACAATTCCTCTCTTATTCCCTTTCACCATAAATACCCACACTTGCACTATAGGATGAGGTTGGTCCTTGAAAAGAGAGAAAAAGGAAACACTTTTACATTATTTGTACACACACGCCACCATTAAAACAAAACCATGTTGACGACCCAGTTCCGATCTATCAACTTACTAACTTGACCATCGGAATGCTCGCAGCCGCTGCCACCCCCACCGAAAAAGGCCACGAGCGACTAACGGTGTGTTACTTTGTGCAAGAAGGAGCTCACGTGGAAGTATTTTGTTGGCCACGTGTTTGAGTCATTTTTCGGGGTCAACAATAATGAAATGTGACGACGTTATATGTTAATTACCATTTTTAGAACAAGAATAGAAATGCAAATAAAATTACAAACAAAATTCTGAATTTTTTTTTTAATTGATTAAATTACTAAACAAAAAATTAAGAATTTTTTATTATGTCCTTTTGATCGAAATTAAAATCAAGATAAATGGTTGATAAATGCTTGAGTGCAACTTCGCCAGTCAGATTCTTGAAGGCTAAAGAAAAGGCGAGGGAAGCTGAGGGAGAGAGAGAGAAAATGGGACTAGTAAGCAAAGCCCGCGAGCAAGAGATTCAGAAACTGAAGAAGAAAGGAAAGGATTTTGATGCACCAATGATAATTGGGACCCCAGGCATGGATTTGATCACTTTAGGTGTGGTCGATGCTGATAAACTTCCAAAGTATGAGCTGACTGTTGAGGATGGGCGGAGGCTTGCAAAAGAGTATGGTAGAATTTTGATGAGGAAGCACAGAGCAAGACAGGCAGCAGAGTAGACACTCTTGAGGTTGAAGAAGGAAGCAATTGAGGCATTGCCGTAGAACTTGAAGGCAGCTGCTTTGGTACCGGATTTGACACCTTTTCCTGTTAAAATGTTTATGGCGACTTCAACACCACCTATTGAAGGCTATATTGAGAAGATTAATGAGGCAGCTAGGAAAAGTGCTGGAAAAGAGAAGCTCAGATAATCTGATGTAAGGATTTCTATTTAACTTTCTTTGTGCATTGAGTCGTTTTCTCAGAATGCATTTCGTATTGTGTCAAATTCAGTTTCTTTCGACTATGGTACCAGAAAATGGATTATTGAATGTAGTATGTCTGTCAGATCCTAAATTTATGCCGTTATTTCATTAGTTAACGGTATTTTGCTTAGTGAAATGCTGAGACACGATTGAGTAACAATTTTCTATGTGATTTGAAGCCTAACTCTACCATTTTTCTCTTCGCAACATGCAAGCCATGCTAACTATAGTATCTCGAACTATTTTTAACTTATTTATTTATATTTATTTTTTCCTTTTTTTATGTCATGACATGGAAACTGCCAAATTTAGAAGATACATCTTCTATATATTAAAAGT
>CAIGRT010134831.1:0-17649 GCA_903798405.1 Fraxinus platypoda
AAAATTTATTTTTTTTCTATTGATTGAATTAGTTTCTATTTTTTTTTCTCTCTTATTGTTTATTTCTATTTTCTATGAAAAAAATAAATTGTATTTTTATAACTTTTTTTTTCTTTTTCATTCATTTTTTTCTGAAAAATATATATTTTAAATTAAATTAAATAAAAGTTATATAGACTAATTTATAATTAAATTTAAATATATTTTTTTTCATCTATTCTTTAAAAGTATATTATATTAATAATACTGTGTATTAAATTTGTTTTTTATAAGGATAATTATTATTATTTATTTAATTAAGATTTTAAATTTTTATTCTTGTTAAAATATTTTTTTATTAAATGGGGGGAAAGGAAGGAAAATGGGAATTCTGAGAACTACCACCTCGTATGTGATAATTTCACAATATTACATTAGATCCACATAAATTCTATCTCAAATGAAAGTTTTCAAAAGTCTTTTGAATTTTACAAAGGTCTCTAAAAGTTTTAAAATGAAAATTTATAAAAGACTTTCACTAATTCCATACAAATCTTTAAAAAATCAACGAAATCCACAGAAGTCACGACTTAAAAAAAGTCCATCAAAGTCTTCAAAAATTTCAATTGAATACACCCTCATAAGGAAATGGCAAATTAGACAATTGGGATATGTTATGTGCAGATTAAGGACCCGTTTGACACGACTCTTACTCCAGAAGAACTTTTCTAGATAATTTTTTTTTTTTTTTTTTGCAAACTAATTTCTATAATAGCTTTTTATTTTGAAAGTCATTTTAAAGAAAGTCGCGTTGAAACAATTTCCTTAAAACTCATCTAATTAGAATAAACACTTTTATAAAGTTAATCAAATGAGTCCAAAAGGAGTTTTTAAGTCTCAAAATCTCATTTTGAATTCTCAAAAATCACGTCAAACATGCCCTGCTTCCATGACATTATCTCGATAAAACACAAGATTGCTAAAAAAGAAAAATGTAGAATGCAAAGTTCTTCTTGCAATACGTCAATGGAGGCTTCAAATTGCATATTATTTTTTGAAAAATAAAATAATACACTAAAGAATTTGATGCAAGATAAGCATCTCTTCATGCCTCGCGAGTATCAGCATAAGTCAGCAATTCTTGAGATAAAGCAAGTGAAATATTGAGTAATACTATTTATCATCACGATGATGAAAAATCGATGATGTGACACCAATTATCCCTCACATTTCTTTCTCTTTTTCTTCCACTTCTCTCCCATAAAAATTGAATAGTCCAATTTCATTATTCCACATTGACCGTTACATCACCGACATTCCATTATCATAATGATAAATAACATTATTCTGAAATCTCTCCTCTTATTAGAGCAAGAGATGTTTTGATAGCATTATTTGCTAGTATTCAGTTCGTATTCTCCGTAGGATGATATATAAAATAAATTATTTACTTAAGAACATACTTTTTTTACTTATAAGTAAACTCTTTAAATTTAGCTAAACATTCCTCAAAACTTACTTATTTGTAATTTTAACTAATTAAAATTATTTACTTTAAAATATACTTATTTACTTATAAGAAAACTCTTTGTTTAGGCAAACATATCTCAAATCTTTTCTTTCTTTCCACGTCCGAAGCTACTGGTCTTTACTTTTTCTCTCCTCCTTAAACCCTACCTCCTCCTCCTTTTCATACCTCTACCGCCAATCCGTCTTCCCGAATTAACCCTCCGATAAAATTTGAATTACAGAATAGTAACGGATCCACTCGGCCATGTCGGTGAGCAGAATAACGAGTCGATTTTCAAGGACCGTGTTGACTCAGTTCCGCAACCCGCTGCTATTTTGCAATTGTCGTGACCACAAATATATTTCCACTCTGTCCAATCAATTCATGTCCCCCCATGGCCCTCGTAGTACGGTACTATTTTTTTGTCATTTAGTAATTAGGTAGGGTAATAGCGAGTTTTTGAGCATAATTCTATGCATTAATTTGATTATCTGATTTTTAATTTCAAGAAGATTTTTCTAATAATAATGCGGCATTTAAGATTAGAATTCTGATACTAAATCATGAAGTTTGGCTTGTTATAAGTGTAATGGTTATACTTTAAATTGATGATCTCGATATAATAAATTATGGTTTCATACTTTTTGTGCCTTTAGATGTTACAGTATTGCTAGTTTATTTGAATACGGTGCCTTGCATTTCGACGACGATTTATAAGAGTTATCATCTCTAAGATTTTAGCCTTAAGAGGGTTCTGTACTTCTGTTTGTAGAGGTTAGGCTGCTGCGAATTTGGTTATTTCCATTTTAATTTCTGGGCCATTCATTTTTAGTCCTTCCATATTCATGATTCTTAATTTCTTTAATTATTTTGTTTCTTATAGGCTTTTTATTTTCGCCTTTTAGAATGCATGCTTGTTCATTTTTAGCAGCTAACTTTTTGGGTGTCCTTGATTATGCTTTTCTCGATTTATTGCTTGCATTGACTTTCCCACCTGTAGTTTCGGAGATAGTGTAATGAATTTAGGTTTACTCACTTAAGGCTGCACAATATGTTGTGCTAGTTCACTTAGTTTATTGTGCAAGTCATCTGAGTTCTATTTAGTGTTTGTAGTACGCATCTGCATGACGGTTAAGGGTAGACAATGAAAGGCCTTCTTGCTTGTGTTTTGTGAAGGTTTCAAGTCTATTTCTGCATGTCTGGTATTTTACCCTGTTTCAATTAATTTCCCTGTTTGATCCCCATCATTCAATAATTCTTTTTTTTCCCATACTCATTTTCAACCACACATTTTATCAATAAAATAATTTGCACGTAAACCCAAAACTTTTCCTTACTTTTAACCACACATTCTCAAAAAAAAAAAATCATTATTTTAAAATTCATTTTAACATTAAAATGGGGCTCAAACAAGGGCCTAGTTTCTAGATTGAACTTGAATTGCTAAGAGAACTCTAACGTAGGAGTAATCTTGTGAAAACTACTGTATGTCTTGGTTTTCTTAAAATATAAATCAAAATATTCTATCTGTAACTCCTAATGCTTAATTATAAATCTCAAAAGTATGTTGGGAGTACATTGAAGGTAGCAGCAGTCAATTTGCTATCAATGTATGCCTAGCTTGCTGTGTCGCATGTATCTGTTCTATTATGAAGCAGGTTACATGTGATACTTGTTGGTTCTTCAAATCGTCTCATACTCTAAAAGTTGGCTTGTTTTGAATCTTTTGATTTTGGTCTAGCATCTCACTTGGTTTGTATACAAGATTCAAAAGCACCTTTAATCCAGCATCAACACAAGAATTGATGGCATTGTGATGTCTTAAGGGTACTTTGTATGATAACCCTATCCCGTATCAGCCACACCAGCAGCTTTGTATTTTGCATTGGTATCTTGCTTGAGTTACTTTAATTTTTGATAGTGAAATTATTATTTCTCCAGAAATTATCAATATTAAGGAACTCCGTGCATCTTGCAATGCAGATGGTCTCTGGTCAGGTATCATTGCTGCATCATTCAGCCCTAAATTCATCCGCCTTTCAATCATTTGGATTTTCTTCATCAGCGTCCCCACAGCCCAACGAAAAGGAGACTGCTCAATCTGGAAATGAACAGGAAGATAAGGTAGAGGGTGCAGCTGCTGATCAAACGGAAGCATCTGCTTCTGATGAAAAAAATAAGTCAGGTTTTAATATGAAACCTCTAAAGCATTTCAGAATGTGAAAAATAGGAGAGGTACTAAACAAATTGCATTTTCTAATCCTAATTCAGATTTGCAAAGTGACCTAACAAGAGATGACCTGGTGAAACTTGTGGTGGAGAAGGAAGAATTTCTGAAGCTGAAAGAAGAAGAGCACAAGGAAATGAAGGATAAGGTTCTGAGGACTTACGCAGAGATGGAGAACGTAAAGGAACGCACTAGACGTGAAGCAGAGAACACAAAAAAATTCGCCATTCAGGTTTTCCTTTGTATTTTAGTTTATGACATGTTTCAAGAGGAGCCACAGGTTCCTTGCAGTTCTTTAGGGTGTTTGTGGGAGTCTTACTCTAATGTTGATTTGAATTATGCTGCAGAATTTTGCAAAAAGCCTTTTGGATGTGGCAGATAATCTGGGCAGGGCTTCTTCTGCTGCAAGAGAAAGCTTTTCAAAGATTGATACATCTAATGATGCTTCCGGGGCTTTTCCACAACTTAAAACACTTCTTGAAGGTGTTGAAATGACTGAAAAACAACTAACAGAGGTATTACAATTGCTGGCTCATAACATACTGCATCCTCTTCCTTCTTTTTAATTACGTATGTTCCATTGTCTTGCTTCTAGAAAAAAGTATTAGTTAAGATAATATGTTGGACTCAAGGCTATAGAGACCAAGCAAGCAACTGTATTGGATCACTTTTTGGTCTGTCGCCATCAAATTTTGAGACCCACGGCAATTCTGTATGGATGATATATGTGACCAAGAGTACAATCAATTGTTAATGATGTTTTGACAAAAGACACCATAATAAAACTTGTATTAGTCATGACAACTGTATATCCTCCATCTTCTTCGGATATATTGAACTCGGTTGATGTGTGCCACCTGTTTAAATTCTGTCATATCCTAGGAAGTCTTGGTTATGCATCCAGCCCTCAGGGTGTGATGAGCTTTGTCATCAACATCCATAACCTATTAGAATCGTTCCCTGCTGCATTTACAAGCTTGTCATCTGCAGGTATTCAAAAAGTTCGGAGTAGAGAAGTATGATCCGACTAATGAAGAATTTGATCCAAACCGACATAATGCTGTGTTCCAAGTTCCAGATGCTTCAAAGCCAGTGGGCCATGTTGCGGTTGTGCTAAAGGTATATGAGCTGCAATAAGCACACAATTGTTCTCTTTATCATTCTATGTAGGGCTGTTTTTGGAGAACCAGGAGGATAGAACCGCTTCTGAAAGACTGAATTCTCGACCTTCCAAATGGTGACAACGAGTCTTAATGCTGTTTTGTGTCCTTAAATGCAGGCTGGATACATGCTGCATGACCGAGTTGTAAGGCCTGCAGAAGTTGGTGTGACGGTGGCAGCAGACAGCGAATAACAGAAACTATCCAAAGCCTAAAGGAGTGTCTTTGCCCATTCCCTCTACAATGTTGAAGAAGTGCTTGTCCGGCAAATGAATCGGGAATGTATTTCAGGTGCTGTTTTCAGTACACAGATGATAGAACCTTGTTTTCTCCTTTTAGATTACCTTATTGTAATTTTAGAATGGATTTAGTAATGGTTCAAATCTCTTTTGAGGACATTCATGTTGATGCATTGTTTGAGTACGGAAAAATTTTCCCGCGGATACCATGAGAATCTGTATCAATAAGGGGGGTTGTTGATTGTCTTTGAACGTGCATAATAGAATATACTCTCCTGTGATGCATTACTATATACATTAAAATAGATATTGTAGTTTCATTAATCATGTACATAGCACTCTAATCTAGCATACCAAACACACTGAAATACTCTTGAAAACAACAGCAAGAAGTGATGATCGTTCTTAACTGCACTTAATTTGTACACCAAGAGAAACACGCCATTGTCAATACTGGATCTTAATTACAAGGCAGAACCACGTTCTTCTGGCAGAGTCTACACAGCTACACGATAATCCCTGAGAAAATAGTTGGGGGCGTGGGGATTATTCGGGTTGGGGAGTAACAATTTTGTGCCGGTATGAACTTCAATGTGACTTTCTCTCCCCAACTTAGTTTTCTTCTTCATCATCCAAACTTCTGTTTGAATCTGATTGACCTTCACTCATTTCCTGCAATAGAAATGGAATCTCGAGAGTATTCTAGCATTACATATTGCCATATTAAAAGAATTGATAAACTATCACTTCCTTGCACGACATATTAAAAGAATGCAAATAAACCTGAGATTCTTCCTTAAAGACATCTCCAATGCTAGGATTTTCAAAGATGTCCCTTCCTATGTTTGCATTGGCTTTAGATTCATTCTCCTTGCTTGTTCTGCCTTCATTGCTAACCTTTTCTTGAACTTCTTTTTTCTCCTTTTTAATTGGAACAGTCTGCAAGGCAGCTTGATTAATGACCAAATAGTTCACAACTGATTGTCCGAACAAGGATGCGTTTGGCATGCAGTATTGAATTGGACTTTGTGTAACAAACTCATTTTTAGCTTATTTTTCCAAACGCTTTCTAATCCTCCTTATTTTTTACTTAAAAGGGTATTTTTTTTTTAGCTATGATAACAAAATTACTTGGAAAAATGAAATCAAGATAAAGGTACTAAAATAGCAGTCCTAAAATATATAGCAAACTAACATAAGGGGGAATTACACAAAAAAAATGTAGAGGGGACTCGCCGTAGTGGAAAAACCCCATTTACCGGAGTGTATCGGAAGCGGCGCTTGGGAGGTTGATCAGGGTTGACGGTGTCAGCAGTGGCAGTAGAAGAAAGCGGTGTCCACCGGCAGAGGAGGAGCGGAGGGGTGTTGTTATTCCGTTTGCCACCGTGGCCATCGCTGTTACTGGACTGAGAACTAACCCACTGCTTCTTCCACTTTCTAACTGGGCCGTCGAACACTGGCGGCGGTTGGGTAGGACCGTATCTCGAGGAGGCCCTGCCTAGTCTCGTCCCTCCTTCCATTTTTTGTCTCCGTCGCTTTTGAAATAGTAAAGAGGATGTGTGGGTAGTGTTTGAAGCAGAAATATCCTGAAGCAAAGAGAGTGGCACTGTGGAGTTTGAGAGATGTCGCTTTCGTGGAGATGCTTTGGAGGTAGAGCTTTTTCGCACTTTTTGGTTTCTAAGTTCTATTGAAAGGTAGGACGAGGTTCTTGAAACACCACCTTTTCAACCCCACCCCAAAGTGTAAACCTTTGATTGGTTTCCATATTTTCATAATTACCCTTAAGGATGATAGAAAACTTTAGTAAGACTCAACTATTCATGATACCTCGACCATCGAATGGGTAAAAGAGAGAAACATAATGGGTGTATAGTCAGTGTTCTAAGTATGGTCATTTGAATGATTCAAAGTTCAACATATTGTGCTTTGCGTTTGCGTAGATGGTATTATCAAATGTGTTTAGGATAATCCTATTGAGATATTTTTCGATCTAACCTGTGATACATTTTGGACATAGTGTGGAGAAAATTCTCTTATTTTTTTCTGAAGGCATACGTATCTGTACAAAACTAGAGGTGATTACGTGTGAATTGACCTTAAATAATAAAATCAATAAAGTTGTTCACAAATGTAAATGACCTTATTAAGATGATCCCTTGCATAGAACATTATTCAAATATAAACATAAAAAATGTGCTTTATCATTCAAGTCAACAGAGCCATTTTCCAACCACTCCATTTTTTTTACTTCCATCTCCAATTTTCTTTCTCAACACGTTCCCAACCTTTGAGAAATTTGCAGCATTCGTGCAATTCTCCATTAAAATGGTCATCTCATTATTTTTAATTACAATATTAACAATTCATAAAAGAAAACAATTACTAGTAGTAGCTGATTTTCCTTTGATTTCGACTGCAATCATCAATGAATTTGGCAACCCTGTGATCGAATTATCGAACTTTCATTTTTTACTTCTCCCTCATTAGTTAATTATTCAATAAATTGATCTTTTTTCCGTTCTTCTTTTCTATTCTTTCCATTACCCGTAGTATAAGGAAAGCTTTAAAAGAATGGGGGTTTCTTACTCTTACTTTTCTTCCTTGTACATTTAACCATTTCTACTCAATATCAAGTCCTCGTCGTTAGCAAGAGATGCTGGATAAAACATCGAGGTTGTGATACAAGTATCTCTATATAGCACATGCTTTGGCCGAGATGAATAAGCCAAAAGTTTACTCTTGGACAATGTTGAGAAACTCCAAGGCATCGTTGTATGAAATGAAAATGACTAGGTAACCAAGTTATTATTGGTTAATAAGAAAACATGGGAAAATCCAAAATATGTATCCAGTCTGGATGTAAAAGCCATCTTCGTTGATTAGACGATATTACCAATGCTTAAAATCTTACGAGAATTCGTCCAGTTGGAAAGCCCACAAAGGTATCCTTTATAAATTATAATTACTTCGATTCTCAAAGTAAAATACATCATCAACTCGGAATCTTTCTTCCAGTAGAAATGGATGCAAAATCCTATGGTTCTGGGCAAGCCAGTCCCAACAGATTAACCAAACATGGAGCTGATGACAAAAATGGCAGTCTAAAACCACCGGTAATGAACTTCATAAAGGCAAAACGCTTGTGGGCTGCCATGAAAATGAGCAAAAAGCAGTCTCATGGACAAGAAAATCAACAGCAGGAGCTACTTTCGAAGAATACTCAAAAGGTATGTGTAATATAAAGTAATAGACAGCACTGCCCAAGATAACAAATTTTTAACCATTTTGTTCTACTTCAATATTGTGACAGTATCATCCAATCCAGCCTACTAGTAAGGTGGTAACTCTACGGGACAGGATGTTATCCTCACCAGGTTTCGATAGAAGCTGTAACAGCGGAGGTGATTTACATTATAGCGGTCTAAAAGGATCGTTGATGAAATTCATGAAGCCAATACGATTATGGGCTGCGATGAAAATTCAAAAAAAGCAGTTTCATGGACAAGAAAATCAGCAGCAGCTTTTGAAGAATACCTGTAAGGTAGTAACATTGGAGGATTGGATTTTATCTTCACCAAGTTTCAGTAATAGTACCGGTGGAGGTGATTTAATTGTATCTAAACAATCTTCTAATAGAATCCATCCATCATTTCATGGAGAACATAAAGATTTTGTGCCTGACTCTAGAACAAGTTTCCCTGTGGTGACTCCAATAGAGATCGAGAAAAGCCAAAATGGGCAGTCCGAGAATACCTCATTACGCAGAAACGAAACCGGGAAGTTGAAGAAGAAAGTAAGCTTCAGAAATCCAGAAGTAGCTGATATATTCCTACTGGAATCACCACAGACAAACTTGGGAGAACGAACGGAATATTCCTCGTCTCCTGTAGGACTCCAACGATAAAATCAGTTGAGACAAAAAGAAAAATAGAAAATTAAGCAAATGTGTGTTTGCTTGCTTGTGTTTCCTTGGGTGCTTTACCATAACTGCATCTTTACTTAGGATTGTCGAAATATGATTTCTGTCTACGTGTAGGGGGGAAACACGAATTGAATATGGGAGAGAGAGCAAACGCAATAGGACATGTTCCCCCAAAACGGGTTAATAAGACTTAGCTCAAATCAGGAGCAAAAGTGCAACTAAAAACCAAGGATTAAGCTGCTTGTACACCAGGTGTACATACACCTCTCTCACATGAACAGTGCGCGAGAATATTTTATTATGTGTGGGATCCCCCTCCATGTGAGAGGGGTGTAAAAGATTGTGTGAATGATTATGTACATGTAGCATGATTGAAAAACCAAATATGATTCATTTACACATTGGCTGCAAATGAAATATTTAAATAAAAAATTAAAAAGAAAAAAGAATTGGCTGCAAATGATTTCTTTATATTTAGCCAATAAAAATAATCAGAAAACAAAGGTAAAGACAGGCCTATCACATTTACATCCAACAATACGTACAGCCTTTGTATCGAGAGCCATAGCACGAAATGGTACAAAGTACGGGCTAGACTACAACAAAGGCTAAATATTGTACAAAACTGAATTTCCCTTTGAGTAATTCCCTGAGTACAGGGAATTTTCCTTTGCATCAAGAGCCCTTAAAAAAAAAGAATACTGTTGGTTGTACCCGTTGGTTGACCTGCTACCATACAGAATGAGCTGGCAAGGAAAAGTGGCGGTCAATTTTTGAGGCATTAACGGGTCACTATTGTTTTGAATTAGGCCCAATATAGTGAATAAGGGTCCATTTCCTTTCATTTTACTCTCAAACAATGGAGTACCGCCAAATACGCATCTCTTCCCCAAATTTCCCCCCAAAATATTCCCGAAAATGACGGACAAAGGTAATGGGTAGTTTGTAATGGGTATAAATTCTTTCTATAATTTGTTCATCCGATTTATTGGTTTATTTGGATGGTTGGAATTTGATTGATTAAAGGAAAAGAAATTATTAAACTGTATTGGACAAGAAAATGGTCCAAGAAAATTTTCCTAGTCAACAAACAACAACAAGAGCAAAAGGAAATACTAAAAGCACATTCAAGGACAAAGAATCTTTGTTTTGCATTACTACTCTCAGTTATTTTCTCTAATCACTTCCCAACAATCCTTTCTTTTGTATGTTCTGAAAGAACACTTTCATAATAAAAGCTTATTTTGTCAAAGAGTATGGTGCTTGGTTGTGGACCATTTGAATATTACTAGATGTGTAATCCAGATTTTTACGACATTAGCATTAACATTGTAACTGATTTTGCGTTGCAGGGAAAGCTCTATTGGATGATGTGGATGATATTATTTTGGTAGAATCCGATTCTGAGAATGTTGTGGAGAATGTGAACATATTGGGTGATGAAATCGTCGGAAAAGATGGTGCGCGCGTGACGGAGGTCGGATTGAAGTTCAATGACGAAAATGAATTATTTGATTACTACAAAAAATATGCATACGCTGAAGGTTTTCCCGTTAGAAAAAGAAATTCAAAGAAGGATGACGACGGTGTTGTGAGATGTCATATTGACATGTAGTCGTGAAGGAAAAAGAATCGGTACTACAAGCGGTTCTTTGAAACCGCAACCAACCATTCAGACAGGTTGTAAAGCGAGGCTGACCGCATCTATGGATAGTCGTGGAATATGGAGAATTAACACAGTAAACCTCGAGCATAATCATAAAACAAGTCCATCGAAGTCGAGGCTATATCGGTGCAATCGAGAGTTGAGCGCACAGGTTAAACGGCGACTAGAAGTTAATGATATGGCAGGAATTCCCTTACACAAAAGTTTCAACTCCGCAGTAGTGGAAGCAGGTGGATACAAAAATATGACGTGCGTGGAGAATGATTGTCAAAACTATGTTGAACAAGTTCGGCGCTTGAGACTTGGAGAAGGAGACGCCGCAGCAATACAATTCTACTTTTCCAAAATGCAAGCTAGTTGTTCTGGGTTTTATTTTAGTATGGATTTGGACGAAGATTCGAGGCTCAAGAATGTGTTTTGGGCAAACAATAGGAGTAGACAAGCTTATAAGGAGTTTGGTGATGTTGTTACATTTGATACCACGTACCTCACGAATAAGTATGACATGCTGTTTGCTCCTTTTGTTGGTATTAATCATCACGGACAATCAACATTGCTCGGATGTGGGCTCCTGTCGAATGAGGGTATTATTATTTTTTTTAAACTACCTTCAATTAATTAGCAACATATTTATTGAAGAGACTGTCAACCTCGTCTTGTGATATAACATTTCCACTTTCAACCTCTTTCCTAAAACTTGTTCCCGCCAATACGCCTTACAAACTTATAATTTTTAGAAATTCATATTGGTAATTATAGATGCATTTTTTTGGGATACAAGTATATTAAATGTTTGACTATAAATTTTTTTAAATAAAAAATTAAATTGATTGGAAATCATTTTATGTCCAAAACCAAAATAACAAAAAAGATACAAAGGATCATCTTCTGATTTATAGGATTGGAGACAGATCTTTGTCGTGGCGACACGCGTACTCCCTCCAAAATGGAGAGTCTGAGCAACAAATAGTCAAGGTAAGATACATGCAAGAAGAAACTTGTGTAAAAATGATGTTTAAGTGTCTAGAAAAATATGAACCAGTGAAGGTTCTTTAAAATCATTACAATATAGTCCCATGGGATGGATAGTGAGATGAGTTTTATGGAGTTCAGATAACCTATAATCCAGGTTATAGATACCACAATTCCAAATATAAAACCGGTAAACATTTCGTTTGATATCACTATAAATAACAAAAAAGTTGAAGAACCAAAAGTTCCTTTCAGATTCCCTTGCATGGTCCATATCAAACTAGATTTAGGCTTATTTAATTCGTCTGAATGTGCCAAACTAACAACCACACTGAATAGATCCATCTCCAGCAATTGGACCTATTTTTGTGGGTACCCATACACTGCCTACAATCTAAGGTATATGTTCCAAAATTCAAAATATAAAACCAGTAAGCATCTGGTTTTGAGATCTCTACCTTCTTATGAGTGTTTGAAACTAATCAAAATTGGTCACAAAAAGTTGTAGAACATTATAATTTTTCCCCTATCGAGGCTCTAAAATGAAATCACAAAAAAATAAAATAAAAACACTTGATTTTGGTTGATATTATATTTGACTGAAAGTACTCTGCAATCACACTGAACTAAATCCATCTCAATCCGTTTGAGCAAGTTCTGAGGATTCCCAAATACTAGACGGTCAAAATGCTGACAGAACAGACAGACATCATCAAGTAAGGCCTCCTTATCTAACCCAGAGTCGATATCTCGGCAATTCTTGTGTAATTTGAAAATTTCAGCAAAATCATAGTCTCGTGATAAATTAGTTGTTCAATGATTGCTTGCTCACCTGAAGTTTTGAAGGAATTAATTTGTCATTGTCAAAGCGAATAAGAACATGATCCAGGAGTTCATGGACACATCCATTGATGCAGCAAGATTTATAGTAGGTTTTCTCATCTGAAGCTTGAATTGAACCCTCAACCCAATCAACAGCATGAAAGCCATCTGACGGAAACCTACCCTGCTCTCTATTCCCAGCACTGGCAGTCAAAAGTTTCTGCAAGGTTTCCTCGTATAACTTCTCGTTCATTTAGTTGACTTGATTTACCATTGGAAGTTTCTACACCATGAGAGTCTTTGGAATCCCTAGGCATAACATGACTTTCAAAAAGATAAAATTGGCGGGCTTGCTTAGTCACTCGGCAAACTTACTCCATTACCATCTTTTGCATTGCTAGGAGCTTGTAAGTGAATAGATGAACTGGAGACTGTTACTGACTTTGCAGGATCATTTGATTTAATTCAACCAGTTTCCCAATTCCCAGGATCATTTGATTTTAATTCAACCAGTTTCTCATCGCATGATTTTCCACCTGATGAGCCTGCAAGTGAAACACAAGTGGCACCGGAGGGTTTCATCAGATTATTTTGTCTAGTTTTGGAAGATATATTGTCACCAGTCTTAGCTCCATTTGAGTTAATATCATTTCCTTGCATTTTCTGTAACTGGTTCGCTAGATCCAGGCGTGAAATGGCTGTTATTAATGCTAAGAGTAATGCTACATGTATATAATGGTTTACACAATTACAAGTGGCATTGATCAAAACCTTTAATTCAAATCTGACACTTTCACATCAACCACGGGATTGTTACCACATCACATTGTGTCAAAGATTGTGTACACTTATTATGTACACTTAGCATTTTCCATAAGTTTTTTAAGCGCTATATATGTATTTATGTATATAATCGTGGATGTATGCATTATTATTTGCCTTCAATAATTGCATTTATCTTTTCTTTTATTCGGTATATTTTGAGTTTTTNGATTGTGTACACTTAGCATTTTCCTAATGCTAATGCTATAAGAAGGTACATTTTGTTTTGAAGCACTCCCGTTGACCATTAACTTTGGCTGACTGACCTTCTCATCTGAAGCCACAATCTTTTTATTTGAACTTGATGGAAGGGCTGCTGCATTAATGTTTCTCGTGACACGGCCATATTTTGGGGGCAAAGGTATCCCATTGCTTAGCGACAAGCACTTTCCACAATGCCACTCCCCTCTAGGAACTCCCTTTTGATTAGTTGTCTGGAGGCATCTTAAGTCAAACCCTTTCCCGCAGGCATCACAAACAAGGATGCTGTCCATCTCTGTTAGTGTTAGATTATGCATGCACATCTGACAAGTCAAAGCCTTGTTCATGTAATCTCTAGATGGAGAATTCCAAGTAGATTGCTCTGAAACCGATGGGTGCAATACTTTCTGAACAATCTTACAAATATCAGCATGACTATTTGCCTATAGGAGGAACCTGAACATTCGTGCCTTGTACATGCTGAGTGCTTGTAAGGGTGGCTGTAGTCTGATTGACAACTGGTCTGAATGCAGCCGCTTCCTCAACCTTAACAGACATATTTACGGTAGCCTTATTATCCGTTCCACTTTTAGTCAACAAGACAGGTTAAGATTGCACAGACCAAGTTGGAGTTCTGAAGGTTGAGTTTTGCTGCAACATGAAATAGTAAAGAAAGTTGAAGATCTATATATAGGAATAGTGACAAAACAGAAAATATGAACAAGATACAATCAATTTACTGCAAAGATAAGCAGTCTAGCAGACATTAGCTTCCAAGAAGATAATTATCCGCTTCATAACACTGCCGCTATGATAAAGAAATCATGTTTTTCCAATATATAGAACTTAATGCTCAACCGAGGACTTTCTTTCTCAAAAAGAAAATGCCACAGAGGGAACAAAATCGTGCCCAGTGCCAAGACAAGCTATTATACACTTTGAATGAGAATCTCACAATCAAATATTTCCATATTATTATTTAAGGAAACAGATCTTTAACCATCATTCACAATTAGAAGCAAGAAATCGGTGTTACCTTTAACTTGTGATGGGTGCGAAGAACAATCCGGTCTAAGATGAGGCCCATCAACTCTAGGCAATGTTGCTGGACCCAAATGATTTGCGGGTAATGCACTGGAAACCACAGGTCTTATCTCACTACTAAGAAGCTGATATGGTGAAGATATATAACTTGCTTGAGTCACATGACCTAAAGTTGAAGCAGATTGGAAGCTTCCAGAATATATTGGCATGTGACTTGATTTATCCAACTGAGTTGTTCAAGCAGTATGCGTTATAGAACGGATATAAATGGCTGCACCAGAATTCATTTGTTCATGTCAAGACGAATGCAGAGTAGATGCAGAGAAATCCTCTAATTTTTTCATCTAAAACACGGACTAATAGACAGGACTAAACATCAGCATAAAGCGCAATATACAGTCTAATAAGCAGTACAAAAGCAACAAATGCAAGACAAACAATCATATGTACTTTGCTCCACAAGGCAGCATACAAAAATCAAACATGTCAAAAGATATGACTTCCAATTCCCCTAATAATATCAACAAATTTAACTGTAAGAGATTAAATGATTGGCTGCAAGAACGAAATGTAATCTAAATAAACTGCCCCAAAATTAGTACTCCAAACTTCAGAAACATACACCAAGGCGAGAAAATCCTAACAAAAATGCATGACCCCAACAACACTCAAATAAATGAATAATGCACGTTAACCTTATGAAAATCATTGTGCAATGACCCATCTTATACAGAGACTAGATGGCACAACTTTCACAAGCATGGCGAAATAAATTTGGAAAACAAGAAAAATGTCTGATTGTATTGTCAATCGTCTTGTCCAAATATATTATTTACTTAGAAACACATTTTCATAATTAAACCAGTCTTCTCACAATCAAGGCCCTTTACGTTACTCAAGATGTGGTTTATATCAAAGATATACACTGACAGATGTGAATCCTCCATTTCATTCTATTTTTTCTTATCATGCCATAGATTTTATTGTTTGTTAGTTAATGCGTGTGAGTGTGAGATTTACCATGGTGATTATTAATGTGATGTATTCTTTCAATAAATTTCGAAAATACAAGAAGAAATCTCTTAAATAGTTTGTCAAAGAAATCTTCATGTAAAAGGCTATTGAGGCTTTATTTAATGGCCATATTCAAATTACGAAGAAGGAAGTCCTGTCTTAACAACGAAAATGCACGATCAAACTTAAGACTGTTACGTTAGAAAATTTATGAGTACTTTTCAGAAAATAATAGAAGTTCACAAGTACTTGTCGCATGATACACTTAGCAGAATACACTTGTCAACTTCCATAGTATCTAATGACTTTTCCAGGTTCTAATTGATTATACCCACTTCAATCCCTAATGTATACCACATCAAGGAAGTACAGTCAGAGTTTTCGGAAAAGGGCCAACAGCTAGAAGATATTTCAGAGTCTTCCCCTCTAACCACTTACCAAAATATAATCCACATTCATATTCCACAAAAGGTCTCGTTCCCCATACATAACCACTATTCTTAACTTGTTCTTTGTCAATTATAAACACCATAACTGGCAAATTATAATCTTACAGATTCTGAGTAGCCTACCAAAAATTCCGAATAAAAATCAAATCAAAAAAATAATTAAAAAAAAAAAAACTGTCTTTTATAGAGCATCAACTTTTCAGCAATTGATATTTTGGGAGGACGAAATTCTAGCCTCTGTTCTTTCAATTTATTTAGCCCCAAATCCTCAATCATACCTCCAAAAGCATCTTGCGGGAACATGTCCTTCGGAGCAAAACCTTCACAGACCTTCGCCAACCTGCAATGAGCATCTGCCATCAAGATATTCTCGACCTCCGTGGGCCCCCTCCCACCCCTCTTTTCCCCCATAGCTGCCAACACCAACACCGTCTCAGCCACCTTCTTCACATTTCCAATCAAACCCCCTCCTTTAATTCTCTTTTGCCAGAGGACTCTCTTTCAATAAACCTATATCCCCTTCCGCCAGTCTCTTCTCACCCAGGGGACCCACTTTCGATAGCCCCACATCCCCTTCTGCCAGACTCTTCTCACCAACTACGTCCAATCTTCGTCCAGATTCAATCTCCACCACCAAAACCCCAAAAACCACGTCGTTTCAAAAGAATTAACGGCAGAATCCGCTGCTTTTTGCATACGTACCTGCAAGAAAGAGAGAAATAACCCATCTTGGCAAAGCGAAAGCCATAGAGAGAAAGGAGGAAGAAGAGAGACTGAAGGGATGAATTTTTAGTTTTCTATTAGAATCCTAATGTCAAAAACACCTCTTTTAGCGGGTAATTGAGCCACAAAAAATCGTGTGAGTGAGTTAGCCGTAGAGAGCGTGATGGTTCGGGTAAAAACTTGAGCAGAACGGAGAGAGAAAGGGACGTATATAAAATTGGTGGATTGTTTTCTGTAATTAGTTACTGACGTGTTTATACGATTCGGCTGCGAGCTACCTTCGTGCTCTTATTACACGTTTGCCCTCGCTGAAAGCTTAGTCGTGATGTTTAAAAACTACGGCGTCTTCAGTGGAAGATTATAGTCATACGAGTTTTATTGCTTTTATCATTTTATCATTATTTCTTTGTCTTTCTAAATGAAGTTGTGTAGTGGTCTAATTTTATCACGAAATATGAAAAGTGTCATCATCGAAATCCTATTGGAGTATTCAATTCATTGTAATGGAGGATAAAGGAAAAATCGGTAATAGTAGGAAGTAAAGAATGATTTAAAGCAGATACAAACTTATTAAAGTATGACAATCAAGATTACATGCATGCAACGTCGATATGCAAAGTGATGTGTATTGATATGTGAAGCAGCTCTACCACATTTGAAGCTAGATAACAATGAGGTGCAAATTTCTATTCAAAATATCATTCTCGTTGACCTCCATGACTACGAGAACAACATGGTTGGTGCAATGAGTATTTTAGTTGTCCGAAATTTCTACACTTAGTGAGGGGATCTTTTATATATAGATGATGGAGATGAAGCTTTTGAAGAGACTTTCCAGGGTTTGTTTTACAGGGTTAGAACTTATAAGACTCCAAAGCTTGAAGAGAAGAAATACTGAG